>JANHFQ010005803.1:0-21641 GCA_032468035.1 Aparallactus werneri | reverse complement strand
GCCTTCATCTTGCTTTTCAAAGAAAGAATCACAACTGATTCTTAATCACTACTGTAGTCTAGCTCAGCATCTTCTCAGGTTATTTAGCAGAATATAGACTTACTGTACAGGATTAAAGATTTTATACTATATTTCTGTGCAAATGATGTAAGATGAGAAAGAAGAATTTTAGACTTGCAAGGTTTCTTTCCCCTCTTCTTTTTCTTCAATACTATATTTTACTCTGCCAAAAAGAAGGCAATAGGTACTGTATGTTCATAAAAAGATGAAATCTCACACTAATACAAATTTATTATAGCTTCAGCTTGTTAAACAAAACCTCAAGCTTGGTTTTGAAGAACAGTTGCATAATATGTGCCCTCATGTTTGGGGCTGCCCACCTTTCAAATGCCATCTCACAATATCGATTCTCCATCCAATTCCCAGTCCAGTCAGATCTGAAGGCCAAGAAATGTTTCAGAAAAACCATCAATGGATGTGGGCTGCCCAAGATGATGTTGTATATCACATTCCTTGAAATGGTTGGCTCAGCCCAAATCAGCCTCCCAGTTAGAAAAATATTTAACAACTTATACACCTCAAAAACAAAGAGCTTTTTCTAAAGTTCGTTTTGAATAACCTGATTTCATGATAAGATATGGGAGATTTTGTGGAACTCCGTCTGGAGAGAAATGGTGTATTTGTGGTGCACCAGCAGTTAAAGACATTGCACATATCCTTATTGGTTGCAATTGCAAACTGTATTCTCCAGAAAGGGCTGGTTATTTAGCATATTTAACAACAACAAAAAATATTGGGGCACCCAGGAGCAACTATGTTACTACCTGCCTATCACTAATAAAATCACAGACCATTTTGTATATCAAAGGCCATTTTGGAGAGGACAGGTTATTTAGATCAGATTGCGGGTTAATTATAGGGTGACAATTTATCAGGAATATGTCTTACTATTTTTTATATATATTTACTGGTATACTTGTATTGGTCTTATATTTTTAATATGGTCAGATGATTAAACCAATAGAGTTTCTATTCTGTTCTACTAGTAGAAAAAAAGAACTCACATTCCACTCTCTTCTCCAGCATTGCCAGTTGATTAAATACTTCAGTTTTTAGTTCGTCAATTTTAAATACCCTGGAGAGGAAATAACAAAAGTCCCAAACGTAAGTAAGAAGATATACATGAAAAACACAATATTTGTTGATGGGAAAATAAATGCTGAATGTTAATAGCTACAGTAAATGCATTGAAAGATACTTCAGAAATAAGCAACTAAAGGTGTCCAGTTTATTATTTCCCAACTAAGGATCAGCTTTTGATATGAGGAACTTATATACAACCTATGGATCCCCTCCTATCCATAAAGGTTCCCCATTTAATTCAGATTAGAAGGAAAGCTAAGGCTCCTTCTATGAGTGATATGCAGGGGTGGGTTTCAGCCGGTACGTACAGGTTCAAGCGAACTGGTAGTTAAACTGGTTGAAGCACATGCTCACCAAACTGGTTGTTAAACCAGTTGAATCCCACCCCTGGACATGTCAAACAATTCTCCTCTGAAATAAATGGAGGAATCCGTATACGTGTTAGCAGTGCTTTATTTGCTAGATGTAAATATAAACTTACAGAGATATGCAGTATTACACTTCTAGAATAGACAACTGCTCATCCATGTTTATTCAAATATAATAAACTGGCCATGATTTTGGATAACTATAATTTTATGAAATTGATTCAAGTTAAATGTACATTTTTTTCTAAAGCTTCATCTATAAGGAAGACAATTATCTTTTCTTTTTCAATATGAAGAAAGTGTATACAGGTAGTCCTCAATGTACGACCGCAGTTGAGCCCATAATTTATGCTGTTAAATGAGAAATTTGTTAAGTGAGTTTTGCCCCCATTGTACGACTTTTCTTGCCACATTTGTTAAGTGAATCAGTGCAGTTCTTAAATTAATAACACGATTGTTAAGTGAATCTGGTTTCCCCATTCACTTTGCTTGTCAGAATGTCACAAAAAGAGGATCAAAAAGGTCACAAAAAGAGGCATGACCCCGGGACACTGCAACCGTCATAAATGTGAGTTGGTTGCCAAGCATCCATGTAAATCACATGACCATGGGGATACTGCAATGGTCATAAGTGTGAAAAATGGTATAAGTCATTTTTTCAGTGCCGTTGTAACTTCAAATGGTCACTAAATGAACTGTTGTAAGTCAAGGACTACCTGTACAACACGACAGGGGAATGTTTCCTTAGCAGCAAATCCCAGTGCATATCTTTGTAGCCTTCAGTATTAATTCATTCTTATCCATTTCCCCACTTCAGATTAGACTGTTTGAGAACTGCAAGGAAAGAAGGATATACAGTACAGTAGGGCTCTTCAACATGGCTCCATTTCTATCCCTAAACCACCAAAGCATTTTGAAACCAATCTTATGGTACTTTTCAATCTTGCTAGCTTTTGAATAACAAGTAGGCCAATGTAAAAATTGTTAATCAGTCAGTGCCCTCTCTTCCAAGCTACGGCAGCTTCTAGATTAAGAAAGCTGCCCTCACCTCTGTCCCACCTAGAAAAGTAAAATATCACTCTGCTAGCCCTCTCCTCCATGTTTCCAATACATAAAGTGGAAAATTTATATTCCACTTATTATAGACAAGCAGTCAGCGGTGGGATTCAAATAATTTAACAACCTGTTCTCTGCCCTAATGACCGGCTGGGTGAGTGTGGCTGGGTGGGCATGGTGAGGGTGGGTGTGGCCAGGGGGGTGACAGCACTCAGCCTCCTGTAGCACTCTGCCAGCCAAGACAGGGCACGGGAGTTAATTGCAAAATGTGGGCTTTGCTTTGTGACATCTAGATCCAGTGAGCAAAGGATGTGAACTGCACATAAAATTCACTTTGTTTGGTTATGAAGAAATATCCCCAAAATCAGATGTAGACTAAATGTAGACTGACTTTTAGCTACACACCTCCCCAGCAAACAGCAAATTTTGAAGCTACAGGTAAAAAGAGGATTCATTTTAGGATGAGGAACCACAGTTTGCATGTTGGAGGTTCCTAAAGTAATGCTGGGAAACTCTGTATTTTAAAGAACATTTGAGGGAGGGGTGCAGAATAGCCCTTTTCTTCCTGAGGCTGTAGAGACCTGGAACCAATCAAAAGACTTTTTATGAAGCTACTGATCAACTCTGACAGGGTAAGCCACAAGTATATGAAAATATACTCCTTTCTAGTACTGATGATGTTACCTAGCTTGGTAATGAAAGACCCACAAGAAAACCACAGTTCAACCCTGAGCTGCAAATATTCTCTTCTATCGATAAACACTTTTCGGTTAGAGGGATTCAGAGCCTGCGTTATATGCAGTGGTGGGATTGGAATAACTTAACAACTGGTTCTCTAGCTGGGTAGGCATGGCCAGTTGGTCATGTGACTGGGTGGGTGACATCACTCATCACACCCAGCCCCGCCTCCCAACCACTCGCCTCAAAACAGAGGTAGGATTCAGCCGGTTGGGGCTAATCCCAGCACTGGCTGGCCTCGCTCCTGCCCATTTTTGTCCTGTTTTGGGGCATTTTGGGGTCATTTTCAGCCCATTTTGAGCTGTTTTCTGGGCTGTTTTCCAGAACTTTTTTCAGGCCATTTTCAGGCCATTTCTCAGGCCAAAAATGGACAAATATGGCCCAAAAACAGTCCAAAAAAAGGCTGTTTTGGGCTGTTTTTCCAGCCATTTTTTTCCAGGCCAAAATGTCCCAAAAATGTCAAAAATGGCCTGAAAAACAGCCAAAAACCAGGCCATTTTCCAGGCTGTTTTTCTGGTTAATTTCAGGCCATTTCTCAGGCTGGTTTTGGCCCAAAATAGTCTGAAAACAGCCCAAAAATGAAAATGGCTCAAAAAAGGCCTGAAAATGCCCCCAAAATGGCCCAAACTGCCCTAAAAACAAAACAAAAAAACAAAAAAAGGAACGGGGGTGAGGCTAGTCAGTGATGGGATTTGCCAGTTTGCCAAATTGTGCAGAATCTTAACTACTAGTGCGAACCAGTGCGAACTGGCAGCAGCCCACCTCTGGTTATATGAGATGGCTCCCAGTGGATTTCATTCTAAATTTTGATATGATTTCTGTAAACATGGAATGTAGAATTATAATGGCTGAGTATTTGACCCTTCATACATCAAAAAATACAAAGCTAAGGGATAAACAAATAAATTGAGATTTGAAAAAAGAAAAGGCTCAGGAAAGAAAAACAGTGAAAATGTAAGAAAAGAAAAGAAGAAAAACTGAATGACTTCCAACTTCCTTTGGTACAGATATAAGTAAAAAATGTATCAAACTCTTACTCTCAGATTAATATTTGTCTACATTATTTCCATAACCTCTTATTTAATCATCAAAGCCCAGATCAACTTTTAATTTCAGTTTCTCACAAAAAGTCCAGTAATGGTTCATATCACTTTAATCACTATTTGTTAATGAAACCACAACTGATTTATTTAATTGCAACAAACTCTAAATAAAACAAGAATGGAAAATCCTAAGCTCTAATGTAGATCTATGCTTCTCAACTTTGGCAACTTTAAGGTGCATGGACTTCAATTCCCAGAATTCCCCAGGCAGCATGAAGTTCACCCATCTTAAACTTGCCAAGACTGAAAAACACTGTTCTACAGAGAGGGATTTTTCCATTCCTCTTTTACTGGTTACTATTTATGAGAAATCATAATGCAAAATCTCCATTTCCAACTCACCCCACAGTAATGATAATGCAAAATCCCCATCCCCAACTTACCCTAGAACCAGGGGTTTGAGGCCTGGAAGGCCTCCTGCACCACTCTAGAAGCCAAAACAGGGCATGGGGGGCTGTGCGATGTGCCCCTGCAACCCATTTTGGGCCTGGAAGGCCTGCATCACTCTGGAAGCCAAAATTTATGTCCGTTATCTCTGTTCTCCTTGCATTTGGATGGTGATTTTAATCTTTTCCTGTTTTAAAAGAAGTTGCCCTTCCACATTTCCACAGATCATCTGATTTGTGGACTTGTTTTAATGATCTCCTCCTTCAAGATTCAGACAAAGTAAAACATTTTAGAATCCTTAACTAGAATTAATCATCTTATAATATGTGGTCACATGGTCAAACTTTGGGAGCTTGGCAATCGACATGTATTCCTATTGATTGCAGGTTCCAAGTCATGTGATTGCCGTTCGCTATCTTTCCAGCCGCATTCTGACAAAATCAATGGGGGAGGCTGGCTTCACTTAATATCAGATGATTCACTTAATAGTTGAAGTGATTCATTTAACAATCGTGGTAAAAGACATGAAATCAGGTGTGATTCCTTTAACAATCACTTTGCTTAGCAATTGACATTCTGGTCCCAGTTCTGGAAATTCTGGTCCCAACTGGTCACAAGTCATGAAATATCTGAACATGCACCTGTTTCCTACCTTTTCTCCAACTCAGTAGAAATATCATTTCAGGGTCTGCATTGTGCTGATAACATAGGATATTACTTTTTAACAGTGATATTTTCTTCACCTATTGCACTGAGTATTCAAATGAGTATTCATATGTAGTCAACATATGACAGATGAAATATCTATACCACTATTGCCCTTAATAGATTCGGTGTTTTCTCTTTTTGCTTCAGCCCCTGTTCTGATGAAGGAAGAGGTGTCTGTTAAAGAAGATAAGGCCAAGGAATTCTTAAACAATCTGAAACGTCAGAAGCGCCAGCTTTGGGACAGAAGTCAGCCTGACGTACAGCAGTGGTACCAGCACTTCCTCTATTTGGGTTTTGATGAAGCTGTAAGTGGCATAGTTGTGCTTTAACTTTCAATAATGTAGTTCAGTGATCTGAATTAGCATTGTGGAAATCTTGTTGGATTCAGAATAATTGCCTAATATTTTATTTTCTTTGAAATAAGCTTCATATTTCTGTTTTGTGTAGTTACAGATATGGGAAGGAATTCAATTTAGTTTGAATCTTATAATTATATTCATTACATTAGATATGGAAAACAAACATGCCTTCTTTATAAGCAAAATCATTCCCCTTATTATAAGTGAATTTGAGAAGATGAATACTTGATAATAGTCACAGCAAGGTAAAGGTTGATAACTGTTTTAGGAATCTACTTGAACTAATTTAACTTAATTCTGGCAATTTTTTTCTGGGAAAAAGCAGTTATTTAATGACATGAATGCACAGAAAACATTTCAACATTATGGTTTTACTGAGGCATAAATGGGACATGCAAACAAAACACATTTGTATCATGGATAAAGTATTTCATACTGCAAACAGCAATTTGCAATTTGCATGCACGGTTTTCACAGCGAGGCTCGACTGAGTGGCCTTTTGGGGCCTGCTCCCCTCCATCTCTGCTCTCCGGGGCAGCGGCTGCTTCTCTCCGCTGCTGCTCTTGCTTGTGAGCAGCTGTGAGCCGCCGCTTTCTTCTATCCAGAAAGCACTGCGGCACAGAGAAGTAGCAGTGTATTGCTGTTTCTCTCAGCCACAGCGCTTTCCAGATGGAACTTAGAGGAAAGTGGCGCCTCACAGCTACTCACAAGATGCTCTCCCAGCAAGAGCAGCAGTGGAGAAAAACAGCTGCCGACCCGGAGAGCACATGGAGCATCTCCCAAGCGAAGCTTCGACAGCAAGGGATGGAAGAAGCGGATGCAAGATCACTGCTTCAGCACTTTCCAGTTCTTAAAAGTAAGAACCATCAGACTCCAGTCCGTTCCCAAACTGCTTCGGCCCTCCTGTACCCTCACCGACCCCCACAGCCCTTCAGCCTAGCACGGCAGGCTGCAGGCTGAATAAATTGCTTCAGCACATGGGGCCATAGTTTGAGGCCAGAGGGGGCAGCATGCGGGCAGAGGCCCGTGGCAAAGCTGGAGCGGGGGAATGGCATGTTCCCGGGCCCCAACCTGAGGCAAAGGGCAAACAGGCAGCATGCTTATCTTCACTGAGCAGATCAGGCGAGGCGTGGAGAATACCTGGGTCTCGTGACAAAGGCAAGATATATAGGGTAGGATGGGGTGGGCAGGGCCAGCCGATCGAGTGATTGGTTCTGAGAGCATGCTTTGTGCAGGTGCAGTGCAGCACTCAAAGACCGCCCTTGGTGTCAGCGCTGGTTTTTTAGCTTAGCTGAGGCGCAGCAATCTGCTCTGCTGCGTGAATCAGCTGAGCTAAAAAACAAGGGAATTTAGGACAGAAAGGGCGAGGGACAGGTTGGCGGGGCCAGCCAGTGGTAGAATTTGCCAGTTCTCTGAACCACTCAAAATTTCTGCTACCTGTACGCCCGAACCGGCTGAATACCATCTCTGAACTTAAAGATAAGAAGCAGTTCAGCTGTTTCTGGAGATTAACACTAGCCATGTTTTCCTGATGAATGCTTTAGCCCTCTCAAATACCAATTGATTGAATCTCTGAGCAGAAAGCTTGCTATTATACATAACTAGCTTATGTATCTCTTCGTTTGCTTTTCTCTATTTAATTTGAATCCATTCTGAACTTAAAGAAGCTAGGAAGTCAAAATACATTATTTTAAGTCAATAATTCAAATGCTAAATCCATGTGATGGTACGTAATTCCTATTTCTAGGAGCAAGAAGGTACTGAAATGTAAATATTTTACTGTATTTCACAATAAACATAGGTCTTTTAGGAACGGATTTGAGATTCATATAATATTTGAACAATAACTTTTAAAAGTTTTACTGTCCTAATATATTCTAGATTGTGGTCAGCTATTTGATTTGGATACCTCATTTATTCCTGCACTGAGAAATTGGGCCTAGGAATTAATGGCTTCTTCCTGCTATATGGTTTAGTTCCCAAAACCATCAATTAGCTTTTTAAATTGGATTATGTTCCACGGTGTATTATATAAGATAGTATACAGTACATATACTATACCATTTTGGATGAAAATATCTGATCAATATTGAAAGTAAAATATATTTCAATGCTTCTAAAGCATAGCATTTTTATGAACATATGGCTTCAGCAAATTGTCGGTCACTTTTTCTGCAGAAATTTGAAGATTATGTCTCCTACTGGTCAAACGTAGGCCATGGTGGTCATGAATACGATGGTGGCTATTATCATCACCATTATGATGAAGATGCTCCTATTGGCCCACGAAATCCAAACACCTTCCGACATGGAGCAAATGTCAATTATGATGATTATTATTAAGATTCTCTGTCTTAACTATTATTATTATCCTTTTCCCCTCTGTATTGACTATATTAATTCTTTCTTTTCTGTGTAAAAACACTAGAGTTTTTAAAATTGATTTTAATCTGGTTCTTAATTTTAGCTGATGGGATTGGGGGCAGAAATGAAGAAAAATTGGTCTTGCATATATTCCTTAATATATCTGCTTTAAAATTAAAGCTTTTTAATACAAAATTTTAATTATGTATTCTCGTGAAATACTTATATTATGATGACTTTCTTTACTGAGACCAATATGGCCATCTATTTTATATTAATGTACACCTTACAATGAATAAAAACATAAAAATGAACAACAGTGTCATACAGTAACATCCTATTACCCACCACAGGGCCATGATATCACCATATGAATTCTGCATTTTTCTGGATCCACTCCCATCTTAGCCTAATCGTGGGGGGTGGGGAGTCAGGGTTCATGGCCTGAAGGTTCAAGGCTAAAAGGATAATGGCCGTCCGGATCCCAGGAGGTCAAAAATGGAAAGCCATTCTGTCTTGCTAGGGTTGAGTTGCAGTCCGTTCTTCTTCATCCGAGCCTCCAGTCATTGGGTCTGCACCTGAACATCATTACTTGTCTAGCCGAAGGTGGAGGTGTATAATTATCATTTGTATATTGATGAAACTGTATGCCAACTGACCTCACCCATGGGCTTTATTCAATGTTAAATAGAAGTGATGAGAAGCCAAGCCATGAGGCACCTACTTAAGATAGACGTAGATTTTTCTTCCCCAATCCTTTTACTAGCGACAGGAAGAAAAAACACTGCAAAACAGTGACTCCCACTTCCAACCTCCAAATCCAATCCAGAAGGATGCCCTGGTTGATGGTACTAAAGGTTGCCGAGTGATCCAGAAAGACCAGGATGGATAATACACTTCATCCAGGACTCTCCAATGCTAAACACCTACCACTTTCTCAACAATCTTCCCCCCAAACACTGCCACCTCCTGAGAAGCCTTAACCAACTGGAAGAGCCCAGATACATGACAAGGTCATAGAAACAAGGACCCTATCTACTTGCCAAAATCTCCCAACTAATAAAGCGAGTCATTTCCATAGGACCTGCCCAGCCAAGTTTACCTCAGTAAAGCCAAGTATCCTGGCTCTACAGGGGCTCTCCAGTTCACTCCTTACCTAGAAGGGTTCTAGTCACCTAGAATAAAGCTGCTGGTGTCTGTATGCAGAAACAATAAGAGTGAAGAAGTGAGCTAATTTTGTCCTAATAAAGACAAAGTATGTCCTAATAAAGATTCTTTCCTATACCTGTTGACTTGTATTCCTCCAGCAGTGCTCTCGTGCCACTACGTCTCCCCAAGATCCTTGACAAACTATAAGGAAGTAGAGGAGCCACAATCACAGAATAGTGATTCAATTTTCTTAAATGTTCATTTCAGTTTGCAACTAAAGCCCTGACTGAACTATGCACTGACATCACCTTCATCCTCAAGGAAAAAACAGTCTGGTGGCCTTTGGGGGGGGGGGAGTACCTTTGAGACAGCTATGACCTGGATGACTGAGAATCTCCATAGTTACACCTTCGGGAATAATAATCCCTTATAGTTTCCTGAGGCCACCCAATTCAATAGATCCCTCTTCCCTGCAGTGGGGGCAGCTCATATAGAACTCCAGGCTCAAGAAGGAATGGTCTGTCCATGACAAAGAACTGATGGTAAAATTCCCCAACCTCAATCTCAGATCATATTGTCACTACCCCAAGACAAATGGTAGATCTAACGGGTGACCTTCTCTGTAAACTATCACTTTTGCTCCTGTAAAAACACTGAATTGTTTTCTCAAGTCACCAAAAGAGTTTATTCCCTTACTTTACATTAAGCATTGTTGCAAAGGCATGGAGATAACACACACAATTCTCTTTCCACACTGTTGTGATGTTGACTGTAAACTGTTACTGTAGCATTCTTTCAAGACAGCAGAAGTTGGTTGGCCATCTACACTCCCATACGTTTCAAATTTTTTGCAGTATTAAAACATGAAAAACTTGTAATAGGATTAAGACATTCCAAATCATTAAAGAAAACAGGATACCGTTGTTTCTGTAGGAATGTGTGATTCAGGTATGTCAATATTAACAATAGTTAATTTTTTTGTAGAAATGGCCCTGATTCTTCATTGTTGTTTTTTGTTAAAAGTGGGCTAGTACAGGAAATAGAAATATAATTTAATTGTAGAACAGAAAAGAGAAGTTATCCATATTTCCTCGTCTTTCTCCTTCCCGGTGAGATTTGTGCTCTTTAAGATCCCCCATAACCCAGACCAGGTTTTGAGAGCAAACAGAAGATTCTGCATTCCACAGACAGGAGCAGAAATCGTCCACTTAATTTTATCCATGCAGGTAATCCTCAATGTACAAACACTCCTTTAGCAGCCACTTGAAATTACAACACATTCAAAAAAGTGATTTAGAAACAGTCCCCACAGTCACAGCATCCCCATAGTCACATGATTAAATCTGGGTACTTGGCGACTGGCACGGGTTTACAATGATTGTAGCATCCTGGGGTCATATGATCATCCCTTGTGACCTACGCAGCTGGTTTCTGAGAAGCAAAGTCAATGGGAGAAGCTGGATTCACTGATCAATGGTTTGCTTAACAACTGCAAGTAATCTGCTTAACAACCGTGGCAGAAAAGGTTGTAAAATCGGGCATGGCTCACTTAACAACTATCTTGCTAGGCAATGGAAACAATGGAAATTCATTAACTTTGATCATAGGTTGAGGACTACCTGTATGCACCTACTTGATTTTTAATTTAACTCCACAGGGTTATTTATATTTGAATTGTATTCATCAAAAGGTATACCATCTAAAAGCTCACATATTGTTTAAAAGAATCAGTTACTCAGAGGCAGATGTTACATCAGTCTGCTATACCTGTATAATAATATGTCCAAAACCACAGACTTTTTTTTTACTTAAATCTGTAATGTTCAGTGTTTTATTAAAATAGCATATTCAACCACTGGTAGCCAATAATACATTAACTTTTGCCCAGAGTATGCACAATACAGTAGTGATTTAAAATAGCATTTCTCAGTGGAAATAGTTCAAATTCAAGTGTGCAACTAGAACTAAATGTTGGGTGGGGGAGGGGAACGGATTTAAAGAATACATAAAACTCTTGTAGATATTTTCTACATGCCAGTGTTTGTCATCTGACAATACTGCTACTCTTTTTCCTTTATGCATAGTCTCTCTCATTTAAAGTACCCATTTTATAAATAAATTGGCAATTCTGCCCTTCTTATCTTATGCGCAGCTTCACAAAGAAACCAGTAAATAAAACTGTCAAGGACAGTTATAACAAATGATCTCACAGCAAGTTATAAAACCTGAAGATACTAAAAAAGGATGCATCTATTTTACATAAAAAGACAGATTTAAAAAGTGCAAGGCAAGAACTGCAGTTTTCTTGTTGAGGCACATCCACTTCTTTAAAGCAAGCTTCAGAGTGAAATTCCAGTTTTTTTTCTTCATGATACCTGTTCTGAAGTCTTTACCAAAAGACATACGGCATCTTCTCAAATTCAAGGTAAGAAATGTCATTTCTTGTCCAATTGAATTTTTAATTATGCCTGCTTCTTCCTTTTTTTATCCTAGCAGGTTTTGGTTTAGGAATATATTGGTTATTTGCTTGATATTCCAGTTCTTTCCGAAAATAGTGAATGGCTTTATTTAAACCTTCTTCCAACGGAACCTGTTTCGGAGAGAGAGAGAGAATTATCCATGCTTACAGAATATGTGGTGCTTATTTGTAGTTCTAAAACCCTGCTTCCTAAAACTTTGCTCCTCAACATTCATGGAAGTTTGCTTGTTTTCCAATTTGATGACATTGGAAGTAGCAAAAAACTAGATATTTACGAGGGAGAAGTAGAGATGTACATATTTTGTTTCAGTATTTTTGTTAATATGACTGATTTTTAGTTTCTCCTGAGTTTAATTAATTTGCTTTATATAAAGGATCAAGAGACATTTTTTTAAAACACCTCTTTCTCCTATCCCCAAAAGGAAGAATATGACAGAATAAATATTACATTTTGAAATTACAATACATTACGTACCACAGGTTCCCAACCAAGCAATAATTTGGCTTTCTTGATATCTGGCTTCCTTTTTTGAGGATCATCTTGAGCTTCCGACAGAAACTGGATTTCACTTCCACTGCCTGTAAACGTATTTTATAATTAGGCATATTGTTGAGTGACTGCTGTTACAATTTCAATTTCTGCAAAGAGATAATTTCCTTCTGCAAGGCATTCCATTCTAATAACACAGGTGGTCTCAACTTGCAACTGTAAGTCAGTCTGCCAACCATAGTTCTAAGTCATGATGTTCATAATGTGAGTCATTATGTGACTGATCCAGTAGTTTGCTGTGGGCCAGTTTTTGCCAGAAACAAGAAGTAAACACCAGTTTCCAACAAAACTGTCCTAGATCATAGTCATGTGACCACAGAGTGTAGCTGCAAATACTATCCAATTGCCAAACAACCAAAATGTGGCCATGTAACTGTGGAGGTGTCAAGCGCCAGGGAAATCAGGAGATTCAGTCAGTTCAAATACGTATAAAGATTTATTGCAAGCTTAAGCTCTCTACAAGAATCTGACCAATCAGTGGTCAAAGGAAATGAGCGGGAGATAAGAAAGGCATTCAAGGTGGGCTGGACTTAGATCTCATGTGGGTGCGCAGTGACTCATCTGACTGCTCCCTTGGGATGAGTCTGGTTGTCTCCTACAGGAGGCTGACATTAGAACTTTGAAATTGGGTTGTAAATATCCTTTGGGAGCTCTGTCATAATTTTGAAGAGTTGTTAAGTGACCAATCGTAAGTCAAAAACTATACAATGCATTGTACACATACAGGGTACATATGGACCACAGAGGTTTTAGTATTTATAGGCCTATAATTTTTCTTTCCTTTTCTTAGTTAATTATTATTACATCTTCATTGGGTTTTCTAGTAGCAGCTCCAAATCAAATCATTTGAACTTACTTATTTATTAAATTGATTAATAATTGTAACAATCAATAGGACACACATATCACCAAGCTGTATATTTTCTTTACAAAGTAATTTAAATGTACTTACCTACAAGCTTTTTAATTAACTGGGCAAATTCTAGAATAGAATGTTCTTCAGGATTCCCCTAGAGATACAAGTATTATTAAAATAATGTTTACAGTACAATTGTACAATAGTTAAAGTATAATAGTATTGTAAAACACAATAGTACAAATTTATTATTTAAGTACAATAAGTAGGAGGGAAATATAAATTTTGATCTTCCATAAAAAGTTATTTCGTGAATACTCATTCTCTCCGCTAACAAATTGCAAAATATGTTCCCAATTGTGGAATTCGCTGTTCCAGAATGGAAAAGAATGATCCAAAGACTGGAATCCTTGTTCTAGCAAAAATTCCTATTGTTTTCAAACCACTCTTGAAGGCAAACCTAAGGAAATGCATTTTACATCTTAGATCATACTACGTTCAGTAAAAAACTTTACTATCAGGGACCTCAATGGTTTTAGTTATTTTCTGACTTAGCAATAAAATCTCAGAGATGAAATATTATTAAGCAAGAATATAATTATAGATGCAGAAATTTATATAAAAATTGATTTATAAAAAGGGGTCTGCAAATAATATAGAACTCACTGCATTTAAGGTAGAAAAATTGCACCATGCCAGTTTGTCCTCATATGGTGCTCGTGTTTTTAATAACAATGAGAATCTGCAGGAGGAGGTAGCGGTGATGGTGACCAGCCTATTGCAACTTTCAGATCAGGACAATACCAAACGCTATGTCCCAGCATTGATTGATTCCATGCACTCTGAATTTGGGGGTGCTATTTTATTTCCGTACTACTTTACTCAGTTCCCCATTAAGATTTATAACAAGAATGTTTTGTTTACCAAGTTAACAGGACTGCTAACGTTGCTATTCATTAAGGCCACGAGCCCATTCACAAGGTCACTGGAAAAAAAGATAAGACTGAGGGTTATTTCCTGATTTATTTATGGTCTGGCCTTGCAAAGTGCTGATGCTGAGGAAAAATATTCTCTTGGGGAAAGTTTTACTGTAAGCAGTGGCATGGGGTGGAGGCAGCGGTCAATGGTACTGAGACTGACAAAGTCCCATCCCTTTTATACATGCAGTTCCATATGACCTTCACCATTGGGATGAAACAGGAAGCTTCTGCTGATACCCATGAACAGAAGCTAAAACAAGTGAACCACAGCAACTTACACTGAATATATATGAAAGGACGGAGCAAAACATTTCCGCTTAAACAATTTTCACAAAAGACACAATGTACCAATTGAGACAATGGGATGAATGAGTTATCAGGGTGTCATGTTTAGGTGTCGAACATAATAAAACTTTAAAATCAGGGCAGAGAACTTTTATTAGACTGAAAACTAGAGTTGGTTTTGAGTGGTACATCATGGCCAACATTTTAATCACCAATGTGGCCAATTCAAGAGACAGATGAATTAAAAATAGTTAATTGCATTGTTTCTTTTGGCCTTAATTATGTAAATTACCTTATATACTTGAGTATAAGCCGAGTTTTTCAGCACCCAAAATGTGAAGAAAAGGTCACCCTCTGCTTATAACTCAAGTCAGCTGATTTTGGGGGCCTAAGGTGAGGCCCGTGCAGCACGTGCCAAATGCGCTCTGCCAGCATCAATTTAGCCCTGAAAATCAGCTGTTTTAGTTCCAAACGGGCATTTTGAATTTTTTTTTGAATTTGTTTTTTGCTAGGCCCTCCCACCCACCTGCAGTCTATAGCTAACTTTTTCGCTCCGTTTGCAGATGCACAGCTGTTTGCTGGGAGGGTCCAGCAAAAAAAAAAAAATCAAAATGGGCAACCAGAACAAAAACAGCTGATTTTTGAGGCTAAATTGATGCCCCGGCTTATACACGAGTCACTAACTTTTCCCAGTTTTCATGGGTGAAATTAGGTACCTCGGCTTATACTCAAGTATATACAGTATCCAAATTATATGGCTGCCCATATCACACAAAGTGAGCAGCATGCAACACTTAATTAAAACAATAAACATGTATAAAAACAATCATTAAGATATGTATTAAAAAATACAAGAAACAAGTGAGAGTTAATCATAATAGTTGAACTATCTTAAAATTTCAGAAAACCCCCACGACCCCCAGGACATAGCCTTCAGGTCTTGAGGATAGATTAGGAATCCCAATTTATCACTGATTTTTAAAAAACTGGTTAATGTAAAAAAAAAATCAGAGCAGTGATTTTTTTAGCATCTTCTATTGGACTACTTTCTTTTTAAATCATATCATTTGGTTAGTGTAGTCTGGCCTCCATTGTACAAAATTATCAAATTTATGAAATAAGAGCCAGTATTTTTTTTAAAAAAAACCTGTGCTACAAGGAATTTACTGGGCTTTTTATAAATGTGACATTTATTGGACTTCTGTTACAGAGAATAATATTCTCTGTAGTAGAATACAGAGGTGGCGGGGATAGTATGACATTTCTACATCCAGCAAAAATCTCTAATAGACAAGAAGTTCTTTAAAATGTCCTCTCAGTCAAGTGAATGCTATCAATTGTCTGTTGCTGACTTTAGGCCTTTGCTAGATTTTGGTATTCATTGAAAGAAACTGCTTTTCCCCAAAGCTCTCAGCTGTTAGGTTGTTTTCTCCCAAGGCTCAAAGGAAAAGTAGAGGATCTGTATTGGATGTTAAATATAACTGTTACTTTTTACCTTATACATGAAATAAAAATAGACAAGTCCAACATTTTTGCCATAATTATATATCTTATCACCATTAACTAATGGTAGCAAGAATGATAATATTGCTTCATTTTCCTTTGTTTTCATGAACTGGGCCAACCTAAAGCAGAATTTAGGCTTTATTTTAAAACATCAGTGACTTCTTGTCACTAATAAAGACCAATTAGAGTTTAGGAGCATTTAGATTATCATGAATCACTGCAGTATATTTTGCACTGTGCATTTTTACATTCAGATGCAAGTATGCATTTTAATAGATACTGATTTATTACAAATGGATCATTTTATGCTGAAGAAACAGTAAAGAATTGATTCCAGTTGCACATATTCTATGTTTAATTAATGGAATTAATTACATTTCAGTTATAGAAAAATCTTAGCTTATTGATTGGCAAACTTTAAAGAATCTCTAGTTTGAGTGACCTTGGAGTTTAAAATGTGAATTAATATATGGTTTAATAGTGAACCTTAAAGCTGTAGTCATGATTTTGAAATATATATTTTATATAAAATATATATAACTTAGTGAATCAACAAAGGTAGGAAGTTTAATTCCACCAGTTGAAAACAATATATTTAAATATCTACCTTCTATTATACAATTTTATATTTCATAACAGATTTATAAGAAATCTACAACCTGTTATCTAGAAAGACTGCAGTTTACCTGTGAGCCATTTTGGTCCTTTCAATTACTATAGTTACTTGTTTGTTAACTTCAGATAGTTCTTGACTAATGCCTGTAATGGAGCCTGGCCATTTGGTCATAAATAAAATATGGTCATGTGACTGTGGTGGGGGTCCTAGTTATCAGAATTTCAAATTGCAAGTACATTTTAAGGACCCTATTTTCACTTTGAATGGTCACTAAGTGGTGGGTTGTAAGTTGAGGATTGCATCTACAACAAGCAAAGCATTCCCACTAACAGACCTGAACACAAGGTAGATTTTTATTATGATATTGCACTTGTGCTTTCTATTAAAGGGTTTAAATTATTTTCAATAGCTCATTTTCTACATGTCCTATAACAAACTCAGTAAACAAATGCAAAAAAAATAAGATATCAGGTTGACTCCTTACAAAATAAATGGAATGCTATATACCAGGGCGGTCAAACTCCTGGCCCATGGGCCAGATACATCACACGCTGGCCACGCCCACACCCGATTTAACGAAGGGGAGGGGAAGTCCCTATACGTGATGCTGCCATGATGTGAGTTTGACACCCCTGCTATATACTAATGGGGAAAACAGACATAAACATGGAGAACTGTGAATATTGTCTCTTTTAAATTTTATCAGATATGAGTATAAAAGTATGATTTTTTTTTTGCAGGGAATCTGTCTAACATTTGTCAAAAGTTAAAGAAAAGTAATATTTTTAGGATTGTATTTAATCCAATGTGATAATAACTCTTTAATAAAGTATGTTTTAAGCAATATTTTCTGTCTGGATATAATGGTGTCTATTTAGGAATTGGAAGATGATTTCATTTCTATTTCATTTTCATTTAGCAATTGAATAATACAAAGGAAAGTCTGAGTGATCCAAACATGAAGAGCCATGGGGCTTAATTGAAATCTTCAAAATGTGAATATTTTCCCAAGAATGATTCAAATATTATGTTGCCATGGGTCACAGGAGTAGTGAATTTGCAGTCTTCCAACTGTTCTTGGATTATAACTTTCATCATCTCTGACAAGTGGTCAAACTGGCAAACTGGTTGAAGGCCAAGAATGTTGAAACTAGCAAGTGGTTTGGATTTAAGTGGAGGATGAGTTTCATAAGTCATAACTCTTCTCAATTTTCATCTGAGTCTATGGCAAGACAATCAAGAACCCCCACAGCTTCAACCTCAAACTGTCTACTGTGGACCTCACCCCATTCCTAAGAGGTCCATAAAGGGAGCCTGCATAAGTGCACCAGTGTGCCTACCATCACTGTCTTACTGTCCTCATTTACCTGTATTTACTTCATTTATTCATGTTTATGTTTATACTTTTACCTGCTATCTTGTACATGTCTGACAAACAAATCAAATAAAATAAAATAAAAAATAAACTGGAGATGGGACTAGGCACAGTAGATGACCAGGCTGTCTTCTGGGTCTTGTCCTGTTTTTTCCATTCCAGAGACGATCTTCATGACCATTGTGCCTTCCAATACTCTCATCTGCTCAGTCCTCCAGAGTCTGTCTTCACATGCTGGGTTGGCAGCTCCCTGTCTCACTGAATGTTTAAGATCCATCAGCTATCCTCAGCTTGCCAGAATGTGGTCATGGTCACATGGAAACAGCTAGGAGAATCACAAGTAGAGCTGGGTGCCAAAGTGGACACCAAAGATAGCAAACTGCCTGGAAAAAATGCAGTATGTTCCCCCACCAGACTGAAACTTATACCCATTCTGTATTTCACATACACCATCAAGTTTATAAATGGCTGCACAAACATAGAAAAAGGAAAAGTAATTTCTTTTCTTTTCTCAGTTTTTTTTTTGCACTGAACTTTCCTGAGGTGCTCCAGATATTTTATTTATTTATTTATTTTATTTTATTGGATTTTTATGCCGCCCTCTCCCGACGGACTCGGGGCGGTGCACAAATATAAAACTATACAATACAAATATTAAAATTAATTAAATCATAATTAGATAATTAGATTAGTTATCATTGGATAACCATTGGACCCTTCAGAACAGTGTGGAACTTGGCATGGTAATAACCAGTAATGAAAACAGGCATAGACATAAATTGGTTCTCCAATCTTCTGCCCCAAAAAAAATCCTTTCTCCCTTTTGTCAGTCTCTTCCTGTTATGTTTATGAAATAAGCTGGTGCTATTTATTCAATGGATTTTGTGAACCATTTTGAGAACCTTAAAAATGGATGGGCAAGGGGGAAATGTTTAAAATACACAAATATTTTTTCCAGTTGATCCCAACCACAAAAAATAAGATTTTGAATATCATTATAACAGAGAGAGAGAAAAAAAAATTCTTACTAGTTCACCTATCTCTTCATTTTCTCAGGCACACTCTTTTGTTACTATAATTCTTAGATACTTAGAACACAGATGGCAGATTTTCTATTTATTTCTCAAACTGCTTTGCAATGAGACCACATTTTAAACTTGAAATACACATGGTGCTAATCAATCTGTGAATTTCATAGTATTTCACTACTCAGCGTGTTGACTGTATAGAACTGAAGAAATTAAAAATGTTGATTATCTGATTTCACTTCATTCAGCAAATGATCTATTCAGGTGTCTAATTTCAAAGACACCTGAATATCAGGAAAAACATCTGTAATGTTAATATTCAAAAGTCCTATTTAGATGTTAAGCATAACTTGGAAAGTAAACACACAAGCCACATGATTTAGCTCTTCACAATTGAACAGATGTTAGTGCCTGCATGCACAGTATTTGTACAAAGAATGCTTTCACATAATAGCTTTCCACCTGGAAACCCTTCCCTATAGACTATGTACTGTACATGTGTATATCAGGTAGTGTGTGACCAGCTGAATAATCCTTGTAAGGTCAGGCTTCATAACATAGTTATCATGTTGACTAGTACTCTGCTTGATTCACTTCAGTGAGAAGGAAATTTTTCATTTATTTTTTTCTTCCAAAACTGTAGTGATCCAGATGGAAATGGGTAAAAGTGCTTAAAACAGTTACAACTCACCGATGGTCTGAAATATCCAATTGCAGTCTGACCTGATGCTAGAAAATTATGAGAAAGCTATGTTTGAAGAAGAGGATTTTTTTCCTGTTTTTTTAAAATTGGTTTTTCCAAACACAGACTATACTTAATCTTCCACAAGCAACTCTTCAGGCTGCTTAAAAACGTTAAAGCAATATTTATTTTTATCTTAGGTTTATCTTCATACAATTAAGAACATTTTAAGAGAGCTCTCTTTAATTTTTCTCAGTAAAAGACTAGCAGCAAAATCTCTGTCCTTAGGGTTAAAATTAGAACAACTTTCCAAAAATTTTAGATAGTACATTGCTTAGACAAGATGGTACTAATGCAGAAGGAGGAAACTCCATTTAACTATAGTTTACTTAGGCTAATGTCAATGAACTCAAAAAAGACAATCCAGAAAGTGTCACCTAAATCAGAGAGCTAACCTATCAGATTTACTGTTCTAGGCCTCCCAATTATATCCACGGTTTTCAAAGACATTTCTTAGTGAAAATTAGCAATCTATAAAAATCATCTTTTAAAAAACATTAAAATTTAAACTAAGCAGGTTTAATCCCCTTAGTAATGGGAAACTATATCTGCTAATGCAATATAATTCTTTCCCTCCAAAGTTATAGGTTCTTTGATAAAAAAGCAAATGACCTTGAAGTCAGGCAGGTTTGAAACTCTTAGAAATGTCTGCTCTAGTGGTACATTTAATTTTCTGAAGTTAAAAAAGCAGCCATTTATAGTTTATCCCTTCTAATCAGCAAGAGATGGAAAAGCTATGGTTTGTAAATGTGATAAGACTTGTTGCTTAAAATTGATTTGGTCCTAGAGAATTGTGCTATTTTCCAAATTACTGTATTAGGCACAAAACCAATCTACAATTAATATTGGTTTACACCTACACTATTGGATAAAGTAAATGATATATACATTTCCTTGTAAAAAAATATTAGATAAGGATGCTGGAAGAGGAAAGAGGAGAAAAGTCAAAAGAGACAGTGCTATGTAAGGGAAGGCTACTTACTATATATTTGCCAATATTAGGGCTACACAGTAGAATTCTATGTTGAGAGGGCAAATTATAAATCATTGTTAAGAAACAACTATAGAATTATTTGGGTGTTCTATGCTTTCATTTCAACATTCTTCAACTGAGGGCAACTAATGTATTGATATTATTTCTCACAAAGAAAAGGTAAGTTGAAATAAAAATAATTCTATAGACATAATTTTACCTTCAGTTTACTTGTATTTCACTGGCAAGCTGTCCATTTTGATTTTTGTTTTGACATCCAAGTCTCTTGGAATTCATATAACCTCTTTGTACATAGACACTCATTAAATGAGATCACAGTATTGCTCAGACTGAAGGAAAAAAATGTTAATTAAAAAAGAATTTTATGGTAAGACTTGAAAAAGATATCTACCTTTAACCACAGATCTGCCCAAACCTCCCTTGGTTTTATCCCAATCCTGCATATTTATGATATATTTAAAACATTTATATTTAAAGAAGCCGTACATAAATGGTCACTTGTAATCTTCCCTTGCTATGTAATTGTAGTAAGTGTCTCAAGGCAAAAGGCAGCTTTTGAATAAATATGGGTTACAGATCCTCTTCCAATTAATACAAGACCCTCATTTTAAAAAATGAATACCAATAAATAAATTTGTTCAAGAATAAAATAAATAAGAGGACATGAAAGATTTTAGTTTCAATTAATCTAATTATATAGGGACGCAGTGGCTAAGTGGGTAAGACACTGAAACTTGTCGATCAGAAAGGTCGGCAGTTTGGTGGTTCGAATCCCGAATGCTGTGTAACGGAGTGAGCTCCCGTTACTTGTCCCAGCTTCTGCCAACCTAGCAGTTCGAAAGCATGTAAAAATGC
>JANHFQ010005800.1:51398-63307 GCA_032468035.1 Aparallactus werneri | reverse complement strand
GGAGCCAGATGCTCCCTCAAATATTCCGGACCTTGCTCGTTCAGGGCTTTAAAGGTTAGCACCAGCACCTTGAACCTCTTGAACCTTTTAGGGTCTTTTAATCCAAATTTAGGCTTTCAAATAGCTCAATCTTCATGGTGCACTGGAGCCTGGTAGGCTGTCAGATCCCATTCACAAATCACAACATAGAAAATCCAGTCTTTAAGTCCATTTTAAAAAATGCTTACACTCCGCTGTTTCAACTCTGATAAAAATCTTTTTAAGGCCACTGTTATCCCGGGGGTAGATTGGAATCATGAAATCATCTCACCCAACCACAAACAGCTGCTCAGCTCTGCAAATCTTGCCACCAGCACATACTCATTTCCAGCAAGTCCCTACTTGGAGGCAGCCATTATGGCTGCCATCTTGCCAACCATCGGCTATGGAGATAGGACCAAGGCAGGGAGGGGGAGTCGCAGCTCCTCTCAACTCACCTGGCAACTCTCCCTCACTTCATCACCTTTATGGGGCAGTTTAGACTCCTAGAGGAGTCCTCAGGTCAGTAGAAATGGGGCAGACTTGTGGAGCTCTCAAGTTCGCACCCAGTGTTGCCGGAAGTCAAACCGGAAGTCCTTGCCAAAGATTTCTTTTCAGTGCTGAGCTCACACCAGGAGGAAATATGATTGAACACATTAGCAAACTAAAAAGGCTAAGGACCACCCTAGTTCAGAGAGCGCACAAAGTTTCTGATGAGACACTCATCAGCATTATGCTACTGTCCCTCAATGACTGATGGGATGATTTTATCACAAACATTGATGGCACATCCTCACAGTAGGGTACTTAACTACCAGACTTTTAGCAGCAGATGCTTGAAAGAAAGAGCCCTTCATTGAAGAGAAGCTAGACCGCACAGAAGGCAAGACTACACCCCTACAAGGAACAAATACGCTACTAGAAAGCAAGAATACCCTGAAAAAGTTAATACAATACCTATTTGCTACAATTGTGGTATCACTAGAACTACCAGTATGAATGTCATAAATCTAAATATCCAAGATCATCCAATTCACACCACAGGGGTAGAGGATACAGAAGGGGTCATAAGGACAATAGAGGCAATAGACAAAACAGAGATAGAAGCAGAGACAGCAGCAAACCCCCTTTTACACAAGTTGTGACCCAATGCAACCTTCAGTCCCCAAACAACAACAACACCAAAGACTATTGGATTCTGGATTCTGGGGCAGCCCAGCACATTACTAACAAGAGATGACATCTTCAGCATTTTCAATGCATGGACTCCTCTGCAAGTTGCCACAGGAGAAGAAGCCAAGGTTGTTGGAAAATGGATGATTCCCTTTGCTGGTTTGCAGGATATTAAGAATATATTATGTGTACCAGTCATCAAGAATAACTTGCTAAGTGCATCACAGTTATGTGAAAAAGATGACTTTGACATATTATTAACAAAAGGTGGGGGATATGTGTTTAACAATGATGATGTTGTTGCTAACATTAATATAATTGATGGTTTATACTACTTGACCCCACATGCCAAGGTTAAGCCTCCAAATCAATGGAAAGACACCTTAAATAGAGTTATCACCCAGAAAGAAGATGAAGCTCTTCATCGGGATTGCCAACCAGAAATAGATGTTACAATAAATACCAAAATGACCAAGACAGTTCACTTCAACTCTGATGACACAGTCATCCCGACCCAGGCCGACACTCCTGAGAATGATACACCCAAGGTAAAGAAAGCTTTCATAGGTAAGCCACTGCACTCACAATGCACACACCTATTGCACTGCTATTTAGGTCATGCTAGTTTCCCAGTGATTAGCAAAATGCAAGATCATTCTGAAAGTTTGAGAGTGAAAGATTGTAAAACTTTTCTTGATTGTGCAGTGTGTAAACAATCCAAATCAAAAGTGACTCCTTTTCCAAAAAAATCAAATTACAGGGCAAAATACAATTATGAGCTGGTCCATGTCAATCTTGCAGGGCCATTTAGTCCTTCATTAGGCAACAAAAATATTTTATGACCATAGTAAATGATAGGTCCAAATATGGCCACGTAATATATCTTGAAAGAAAAATCGGATGCATTCCAGATATTCAAAGACTTTTAAGTCTACATACAGACCCAACATAAAATCAACATTGCCAACATTAAAAGTGACAAAGGGGGTGAATTCATGTCTGGACAATTTAAAAATTGGATGATTAAGAAGAGTATAGAACACCTTACCACAGCCCCTTTTTCTCCACCTCAGAACAGAGTGGTTAAGAGAAAAAATGGACTATTGCAAACAATGAAAAGGTGCCTCATGGCAGCTGCCAATGTTAGCAAAGGCTTCTGGACCAAAGCCATACTATTTTCAAATTATACCCTTAATAGACTTTGGAGCAATGCCATCAACCAAACTCCTTACTTTATGGTCTTTGGCGAGAAACCCAACTTGTCACATATCAAAGTTTTTGGCTCATTAGCTTGGGTACATATCCCCAAGCAATAATAGAGGAAAGGAGGACCAGTCTCCAGACAACTCAGATTCTTGCACCAGGCTCCAAGGCCTACACATTTCTGAACAAGAGTGGCAGGACTGTTGTATCTCGTGATTCCACTTTTGAGGAAGATGCTAACTGGTCAAGGATTCACTCCAATGACCTAGGCCAACTGATTCAAACACAATCGGAGACGCAAGACCTACCTGAATCAGATGCATCACCTGATGAATCCTCTGATGACTCCATGTCTGCCAGTCCACCTCATTGCAGAAGGGGTGATGGTTTGGATGAAACCTCCCAAGATGGCCACAGTGGTAGACAACAACCAGTAAGATGTTCCACATGTTCCACCAGAGGTAATCCACCAAAGAGATTTGATGACAATGCCATCATTGCTTCTATCTACAAAATCTCCAAAGTTCCCAAGAATTACTCAGATGTTCTCAAACCCCCAGAGGAAGAACAGAGCAGATAGCATGAAGCAATGCAACGTGAAATGCAAAGCCTTGAAATTATTCAGGTTTATGTACCAGTTAAGAAAACATCAAAAGAAAAAAAAAGACTATAGGCACTAGATGGATCTACAAACTCATACCCACACCTGACAACAAAGTCATATACAAAGCCAGACTTGTGGCTAAGGGATATGCTCAATGATACCCTGATGATTATGAAGAAACCTATTCTCCCACTGTCAAATCAGAGAGCGTGAAGGCTGCACTTATTGTCTCTGCAGCTTGAAACAAACAAGTCTTTCAATTTGATGTTCAAACCGCATATCTCCATGCCAACCTAAATAAAGAAATATATGTAAAATGCCCTCCTGGTTTTGGTCAAAACGAAGGCCACAGATGATTATTTAAAAAGAGTATCTATTAGCTAAAACAAACAGGAAAAATGTGGCACGTGTGCCTTGCAAAAATTCTAAAAGCCATGGGCTATGAAACATCACCAGCTGATAAATGTGTTTTCCTCAAAAGGTCAAACGATATTTTTGAAAAAGTCCTGGTGTATGTTGTTGATTTATTGTATATTGGGCACAACAAGGAAACATGTAACAAAATTGCCAGATACCTACAAAACACTTCACAATTAAATTTCTTGGACACATAGACAAATACTTAGGGGTACATGTAACTAAAACACAGAAGGAGTTTGCTCTATCTCAGAGAGAAAAAATAGAGGAACTTTTAGAAAGATGCAGAATGTCTGATTCAAAGCCAACTTGGATTCCTATGCAGACAGATTTTTTTAAACAAATGCCAAATGATAGTCCTATGTTTGAAGATATCACATTTTACAAATCAGTGATAGGATCATTGTTGTACATTGGCATTTGTGCTTGCCCGGACATTGCATTAAGTATCAATTTACTGTCCGAGTATTCAGCTAATTCAACACAATATCACTGGATAGCTGTCAAAGCCTATTGAGACAGCTAGCAGGTATAAAAGATATGATCCTCCTGCTAGAACCAAAAGAAAAAGACATGGTCTGTCATGCTCCAATGGGCTTGGTTTATTGTGCTAATTATGTGAAATAGCAAGTTGCCCTTTAAAAGGGCTATTGTTGAGAAACAGCATTGAAAAATCATTGAGCATTGTATCTATGCTCCCATTGGCCCTCTCCTTCTGAGAGCTGGTAAATAGAGGCTTGGAAAAGTAGGTTTGTTGTTTTTAATTTGTGTCCATCTAAGAGGATGAAATCCCTTTTATGTCTAGAATGAGACAAGCTTACAGCCCTTTTTTTTTTTTTTACAAAGAAGAAATTAAAGCAATTGTAAGGTGCACCAATAAGACCAGTCAAGTAACATAAGTCCTTTCATCTATGTACCTTTTGGAATAAATTGACTAAAGAATCTTTTCATCTTGCACTTCTTGTTGAACTGCTCCAAACGGTTCAGCCCAACAGTTTCAAAGGGCTGTACACTGATGGAGACATGGCCCACCTAACACCCTATGCAGACTTCAGATTGGGCTAGTGATCACAGAATCAGAAAATGTACATCTGGTTTTATCATATACTGTATCTCAATGGTTGTCCTATACACTGGAAAACACACCAACAGAGGTTCATTTCCTGTTCCACTGCTGAGGTACAATATGCCTGTATGCCTGAGGCAGGCAATGACCTGATTTGGTTTGACTCCCTCATAACTAATCTATGGGAGTCTCCTGTTCAACCCATCCAAATGATGGAGGATAGCACCTCAGCTATTCAAATATCAAAAAATCTAGCAGCAGGTTCTGCATCAAGACACATTGACGTTAGATGTAAGAATGTCAAAGAAATGGTAGATGAAGGTTTCATAGTTCCTGTATATGTAAAAACCAAAGATGTCTTTCTGCTGTAGGTCTGACACTCCCATCATTCTTGACCATTGACCATTCTGGCTTTACTATGTACATTTCGATACAAATTCAGTAAATGGATAAATAGCTGGAACTAATGGGAGCATAAGGTCAACAACCTGTGGAAAGCTTTCTGTTTTTGTGACAGGTGGAAAGGACAGTTTCTATGGTGCCCATCCCTTTTTCATCAACATGTATTCAGCTGGCAATGATACCCTCCCAAGGCATTTGTGAATGGTACAGTGAAAGAAAAACATACACAAAATCTGTAATTCTAATTTAGATGATGAATATTTTTTTAAAAAGACATGGTTCCTTATGGTAAATTTTGAAATGGCTTTTTATTCCAAGTAGGAAAAACCATCCTTCTTATCCTGTAGGGATAATACAATACTTCCTCAATAGAAGTAGCACATTTAGGAATAAAATTCCCATCAAATGCCTAATAATTTATCATTTACTACTTAGAAAAACCCGTCCTATCAAAGTAGACTTGGTAAGTTTATTCTTTCTTCTTCTAGGCAGTTTAAAACCCACAAGATATCTTAGAAGCTGATAAAATAATGGCATCAACTTACTGTAATTTACATTTTGATACATTTTGTTCATTTTCCAGTTTCTTAAGTCATGGCACTGAGCCATCTGGGCCTACTTACTTGGGTAATATCTTAATATTTGACATTTTGGTTAACTCGGCACCTCTCATTTATTATCTGAGAAATGTTAAAAACACAACAAAGCTAAAACTTTACTAGGAAGAAAATGATAATTTATGCAGTATTTCCCAAACAGCAAATAGTTGCTCTTAGAGCATGTAGAATGAGAATAAAAAATTTTTTAAAATCAGACAATCTTAATTTGCATTAGAAAGATAAAACAATGTATAAATATAGAAGGACTTATACATTGTTTATACATAATCTCAAAGGATTTTTAGCTTTTTCTTGAAATTTGTACAGTAATATAAAATAACTGGTTGAATTAGCCTTCCACTTATGAGGGTAGATCATAAACACACTTTTCCCCAACAAGATACAAAAATCAAATATCATTACTTAATTCAGCCTTTCTTCGGTTAAGATTCACTGGTAAATCCACTTTTGTTTAAAAAAATAGGAGACACAGACATCACAAAAGCTTGACCTTGTTTCACTCCTATCCAAAAGACACACCTTGCTATGCTGCTGATGGCACTGCTTGGAGTCACCTTTGGCACTCTATCCATACTGGCAGCAACTGTGGCAAGTTTTAAGGCGGTTGGCGATGGTGCTGAAGTCCTTGCATTGATATGTACATTGACTGGAGAAACAACACTGACATTGTTGAGGTGCACTGCATTGGTGAGACAAGAATTGTTCATAGGAAGTGTTTGAGAGCTGTTTGTGCACAATGCTGGGATTAAATGGTTTGTGGTGGTGTGACCGACTGTCCTTACAAGTTGTACAGCTGAGATCCCTGGGCTAGATGACAGAGCCATATTGGTGGAATACAGAGTTTTTGATGTTGCTGTTCAAAACAAAACAGATGTACTCAATAAGTTTCAAGTAAAATAAAATACATGAAATAAAACCAAGACTACCATCCCATTTTAATGTCTTCTGGCTATGGCATATTCCATAAGTCCAATAGCCTCCCACTGCCCGATTCGCTCCCACAGAGTTGGCCTCCTCAGGGTGCCCTCAGTCCGACAGTGTCGGCAGGTGACACCCAGGGGGAGAGCCTTCTCTGTGGGAGTTCCCACCCTTTGGAATACCTTGCCACCGGAGCTACGAGTGGTCCCTGACCTCCGTTCCTTCCGTCGGGCCCTGAAGACATGGCTGTTCAAGCAAGTGTATTAGGGCAGCCACGCCAGGCCCCTCGAAATTTTTAATATTCTTAAGATAATTTTAAATTTTAATTCATCTTTTCCCACTTTTTAAATTGATATTTGGATAAATTTGATATTTAATATATTTGTAAAATTTATATTTGTGCGCCGCCCTGAGTCCTTCGGGAGAGGGGCGGCATAAAAATCCAAATAATAAATAAATAAATAAAATAAACATAAAATAATGCTTCCAATCCCCAAAAGCCACGGTCAATGGTACTGAAGCCCATCAATGTGTAATAGGATCAGAAGAAATAAATATTTTCCATCTTGGCCCCAACAAAGGTAAATAACCAGTGCACCTAACACTGTTTTCATTCCAAGCCCAACCGGAACCACGACTAAAGGGATCCAAATAGTCTGTTTCCTTTAAAGCATTCTAAAGTGGCAATTTTTGGAGGATAGGAGAACCAAGAAGTGAGAGTATGTGCTACTTTTGTTCCAGCTGCAATAGAAAGCCTTCAATGGACACGAAGTTCACACTTCCAAGTCACCTTTGGAAATTACCAATTAACTGCTTTAATGTTTTTCTTTTCTTTTCTTTCAATTGTGTCTAATTCTCAAGGACTGCCTGGACAAATCTTAGCACTTGTGGTCTTTGTTTACTAGCCTGACGTCTTAACCACTACGGTATATCAAACTGGATCTTTAAAAAAAGTTAAGGCACTTTCAAATCATTGAGTGCTTAATATGTTATTTTTATAAAGTTTAAGAATTCAAAATAAAATCTCAAAAAGCAAGACTGGATTGGAAAAGATGTTATCTGGATTTGCTTATGGTTAAGCTATTTATAAAAATTATGACGGGATAAAAATAAATAGGTATGGAATGATGAGTTTTATATTTGTTAATCAATATTATTTTAGGGCTGTTTGAAAACAACAGGATTGGAAAAAAACTTGCTTTTTGGACTTGCCTATGATTAAGAATTGTGGGATGAAGAGATTTTATATGTTAATTAAAAAGAGGTGAAGTGATATTGAAACAGTTTATACTTGTCTTGATTCTTTTTCTTTTATCTGTATTTTATTTTTTGCCTACTCAGCATGCAAAGGCTACACCGTATTTCATATTCTCTCCCAGTAATGACAAGAAGGATGAGACATAGCTGAATATGAAACAAAATTAAGGCTTAAAGAATGAATTTAAAATTAGGGTTGGCAAAAATCAAACTATTTAACACTTACAAAAAGGCTTGGTCATGGTAAGCCATAATATATGTTTTTTTTAAACTGACTAGCCACTGTCACTGTATACTATGGTTTGGGACTTACTTTATGAGTGAGTTAGACCACTAAATTTGTTTCACAAATCAGGGTAACAACAAACCATGATTTAGGGCAATATATGACCCCAACCCATATAAATCACCCTAAGAACTTGTATGTAGAAGGAGTAACATTAAATTCAATAGTTTTGAACTTTGATCCTTTTTAATCATGTTTCAACAGAACGTTTTTTCTTAGAACTGGTCAGGCAATTACCAAAGGCTACACTGCATTTCATATTCTCTCCCAGTAATGACAAGAAGGATGAGACATACCTGAATATGAATAAAATTAAGGCTTAACCCAGGTGGAGAATTATGTCAGTAACGAAATTGCTGAATAGTAACTTTTTCCCATGTTTCTGGCAGATTTCATGGAAAACATGTTAGAATTGGAAGGGTTTATTTAAGTAACTGAATCAGATCTTCTGTTCAAGTCAAATTAGACTTGTAAATTAGAACATCTCTAAGCAATTCACATTACAAGGGAATCCCGTCATGTCTCTGAGAAAGTTGTTGAAAATGTTAAAACTGGTCTTAAGAAATTTTTATCACTGTAGAGACTGTACTGAGAGACAGCTGGCTTCTCTTTAGAAAAGTGAGAAAATATATTTTCTTACCTGAATAAGCTTGCTGCAAATGAGCAGGCAGAGATGTATGAGACAGTGCTGCTGAATGCTGAGCTCCTGACTGTAAACCCTTCAATAAATCTGACATGGCACAGAAAAGGAAAAAAACACACAGATATAATCATAAAATTAACATGATCATAGTTTTTGGTGCCTCTCTGTAGACAGCAAGTTCAGTTATTTAATGGTGTAGTACTGAGGTTTGGAATTTACAAATTCAAGTGGATGATTTTAAGGCAATCATCTTGCCAGTCCAAAACTACAAGATTGGTCACTGATGATGCCAATTGAATTGAATGAAAATACATGTTCTTCACAGTCAAAATATAGAATGTGAAAAGTATGAAAACCTTGAAATTGTCAGTGGAAATGAAGCTTACAATACTGGATGCCTAAGGAACAGATGAAATTAAGTGAAAGAGTTGAGGGGTCCTTGGTGCTCTGAGATTGGTTGTTTTCTTGCAGACATTTCATTACCTAAACTAGGTAACATGATTGGTATTAGTAGGGAGTGGGTTTGCTCTTAGTTTATATTTTAGTGCCTTGCTTTGTCAGTGTTGGTGGGAGTGGTCTTGGTAGTTCTTTGCTTGGGCTGTTTACTATTAGCTTGTTTGGCAGTTCCTTGATTGGGGTATTACCTAAAAGTTGGGTAATGAAATATCTGCAAGAAAAGAACCAGCTCAGAGAGCACCAAGAACCCCCCATTTCAACTCTGAGCTCCAAACATTCTCCTTTATTGGTAAGTGGAACAGAATGGCTCACTCAGGGCATGACTGGTAATCCTCAACTTACAACCATTCTTTTAGTGACCATTTGAAGTTACAATAGCACTGAAAAAAGTGACTTAATGACTATTTTTCACATGACTGTTGCAGCATTACTGTGACCATGTGATCAAATTTTGGATGCTTGGCAATTGGCAGGTATTTATGATGTTTGCAATGTGCTGTGATCATGTGGTACCTTCTTCAACCTTCTGACAAACAAAGTCAATGGGGAAACCAGATTCACTTAACAACTGTGTTACTAACTTAATAAGTGCAGTGATTGACTGTGGCAAGAAAAGTTGTAAAATGGGGCAAATTCATTTAACAACTAACTTGCTTAATAACAGAAATTTTGAACTCAATTGTGGTCGTAAATTGAGGGCTACCTATAAAGGTTTGGCAACAATACTCAAAAAAAGGACATGGTTAAGCATGCGCTTAAGGATTAGATCTATTAGATTGTAATTACATGAGATATACATGTAAGGAAAAAACAATAAAATTTTATTTTAAAAAAAGATTAGATCTATTAAAACTATAGATCTAATAAATATATCAATGTTATGTATGAATTTACATTAACTAAAATGCTGTGAAAGAAAAAAATGAAGAACATTTGAGACAAATTTGAAAGGAAAGCTTCAGCAAAAGGTACCAAGAAAAGACATAGTGCTCAGAGTTTTGGCTGATGTCACAGTGCTGTAAGACGTGAGGAGTGGGTCTCCGCGCTCCCATGCCGAGTTCTCCCTGTTGGAGGGCTCCAAAAGGACTAAAGCCAGCCTGTAGGGGTGGTGAAGAAAAGAGGGGCACCCTGCAGTTTGCAGAGAGCAGCAACTCTCCTGCTGGACTCAGGGCTTCTGTCCTGTCTCTTGACGAGAAGAGGCAGCCACGAAGCTGGGACAACCGAGGCAACAAAGAAACATGCAGGAGCGGTGCAGTTGAACAGTGATTGGAGTTGGGTGGGAAGATTCCTTTTTATTTAGATCCTAACTTTAAAGAAAAAAAGAAAGAGGAAAATCCAGGAAAAGAGAACTATCATTTAAAGCAGCAACTACCATAGAGAGAAAAATCCTAGATCCGAAAGGGGAACTAAGGAGAGAGAAGCTAAAGACATTTTAAAACACAAAAAACGGGACTCTTAAATTGGGTAGGCGTTGTTTTGGAAAGGCATTATAAAATGCTGGACTATCCACTTGAATCTATTTGAATAGCTGACTTTGCTTCCATAAATTGAACTAAATTTGGATTAATTAAATCGTTAAGATTTGAAACAATGCTAAAACCTAAGCTGAGGTGAATCTACTGGTGAATAAGTTTAGAATTTTTTAAATGAGAAAAATAAACAACATTCATCTTGAGGACTGTGGTGACATTGACTGTTCCATAACTAGTTATTTTATGATCACTGGAGACTATTATAGAAGACTTGTAAGTAAAGCAAAGTGATTTTTGATTTGCGGAAGCTTCCTGGGTTATTGAAATGGAATTGATTAATAAACCTGAGATGTAAAGAACTATGATTATTGAACTTTCTGAGAACTAACATTGGACTGGAATATATTGTTTTTGGACTTGAGTAAGAGTGAGACTTATTAAATTAAGACAAGATGCTCCATCAGGGGCAAAGGAGTGAGATTTCAACAGAAATGGCATTGATGTTCCAAAGCGTTAGGGGTACTATGGAAAAGAATCACAGAGAGATAAAGTACCGAATGCAAGGCATATATAGGAAAATGGAAAATATGTTACAACTGATGATGAATGAAGATCTAAGAGTACAGAAAAGAGAGGAGATAGCAGAAAGAACAGAAGAAAAGGCTGAATAGACAAACCAGCAAATAAAGCAGGAAGATAGGAAAGAGAAGATTATAAAGACAATAATGGCTGATGAAATAAATCAAGGGAAAAGCACTTTAAGAGATTTAAAAAGGGAATCGGATAACCTGGAAGATATTTTTGAAAGGAAGATGGGAGTTTGGGTGGATACTCTGGAGACCTGGCAGCTTAGGAGGATAGAAATGGGAGAAATATTCAGTCTCAATGGTGAAGATACAGATGTTAGAGATAAAGATCCAAAAAAGAAATATGGGAGGCAAGCCAAAAAACGAATAAGAATTGAAGTATTAAAACGGATGAGAGATGATGGATAGAAAGGAACTACTGTATTTTTCAGAGTATAAGCTGCTACGAAGTATAAGACACACCTAGCTTTTGGGGAGGAAAATAAAAAAAATTCCACCTACCAGCATCAGTATTCACCTGGCTAGTGTCCTCAGCAAACAGCCTGGTCAGCTTCAGCATATTAGCTAGTTTGAGTGATAAATGGCCTCTTTAACCCCCTCTTTCAAACCAGTGAGCCTCTCTTTCTAAAATATGGACTTTGTTGTCTTCAAAAGAGTGGCCTGTGCCTTTTAAATGCAGATGGTCTGCTGAATCTAGTCTTGATATGTTTGTTTTCCTATGTTGTACCATGAAGAGAGGATTGCTGATTTCAAAGAGGGGTTAAAGAGGCCATCTATGTCAAAATTG
>JANHFQ010005800.1:17481-29483 GCA_032468035.1 Aparallactus werneri | reverse complement strand
CTACTGCCACCCCCCCCCCCGGCAAAAAACCCTCCATTGCTATATAAAAAATGATTATTTTTTATTTAGTGGCCATCTACACTGTTAGATTTTCCAGAAAACAATGCCTTGCGTTTATTTTGTAGTTTTAAGCATCATGGGATACAATTAGCAAGTTCCATTTGCTGGTGGATGGATCATCTTTGCACTTTCCCAGTAATGTAACATTCCCAAATTAAAAAGAAAATAAAACAAATACAAGTATCAAGATATTACTCTAAGGCCTACATACACTAATTTGGAAACTCTAGCACTAATTAATGATTTCATATACACTACATTTCAGAAAATGTGTTATAACCAGGATCTGAAAAATAGCATATGCTTGAATTCTGACAAAACGTAATTCATCATATATCATAAAATCTAAATAATAATATTTGTCTTTGAAATAGATATCATACCTAGCTTGCATCCAACCTTTTGGCCAAAGAGGCTTCACCTCTGTTTCCATAAATGTCTTGAGGTAATCTTCTGCAGATTGACTTTTATTTGGCTCTAGCTCATAACAATCCAGCTTTATCTTGACAAGATTACACAGCAAAGTCCTGTTAAAATAAACCTGGCTGTCTTCAATACATCAAGGATCACTCATCAAAGTTACTCATTTACCTTTCACATTTTCTCTAAAAATAGGATTATTCAAAAATAACTTTTAGCTAACCATAGTATTCTGCATGATATAATACAACTGGTTTTTCAGTTTCCTGTACTCTGGCTTATCTTTTCTATAACTTAAAACAGGCATTTCCATTTCTTGGACATTTCTTACCCAAGAACACTGCAACCAGTAAATACCAATTTCCCCCAACTGAGAATTTGTTACGTGAAACTGTAAGAGCTACTTAAATATAGAATTGGGTTTAAGAAATGAAGATAAGCAAATCTGCACTGGAGAAAAATTCTTATGCGTCTAATCACACTTGGTCAAATAAAGTATTCCATTCCAATACAGAGTTGAAGAGGGAAGATGAAAATGAGTTTCTTTCTTCTCATACCCATAAAGCTAGTGGAAAATGTAAAGCAAATACCACTGCATATTTCAGATTTTTAGCCTATAAGCAAAATTATTTCCATTTCTTTGACACTCCTTTTAACTTCTGATAATCACTCACATGGGAGCGAAGACAAATCAAATACTGAGGACAGACGTTTACATGATCCAAATAAAGGTAAAGATTCTGGGACAAGAATGCCAACATAGCCAAGTGTGCAAAGCCTTATGCAGTGAAAGGTATGGGAAACTTCAGAATGAATATTAGATAGCACTTAGGAACAAGTAAATTAGTAAGAAAGATGAGCTTCACATTAACCAGGATTAAAAGTCTTATTTCTGTTACTTCTCCATGCAGTTTATTTCCACTCCAGAACTGCATGCATTAGGTATTATAGATTTACATTTGTACTCCATCTCAGGAAAAAAGATCCAAGAAATATTTTTTTCCTGATAGATCTGAAATAAGTTTTATTACACTGTGCTATGGTAATTTAGAATACCTCTAGTGGAGTATCAAACAATATAGTATCACACCTCACTGTCTCATCCCAGTGGAATTTTTTTCTTGGACCTGCAATCCTCTTTCCTGGTTTCTCGTCATCCTCCTCTTCTGAACCATTCTTGTCTCGCTCATCTTCTGCTTGCATTCTGGAGCAAAAGAGTAAGGACAGTATTGTAAAGAATAGAAACAAGAGGTAAGCTTTTTCCCCCATCACTACATTGCCAGAGAGATATCTCTGCTGGTTGCTTATTTGCAATTGTCTGGCAAGAAAGATCAGGTCTCTATGTGAAGGTCCAATTAAACTGATGTATTGCTAATCATACCTATGAACAGGAATCTATTCAAAGAAGGGTTAACACCTGTTTACTGTTAGATAAGGGTCAATGGAATTCAAGGGTGGTTGGATTTAGTTCACTTGTGGCCACATAGGGAGTATAGACTGATCCCTCTTTTATTCCATCCTCAGATTCTGTCACTCTTTTTCTTATAGCAGTTGATGTTTTGGACAGAAATTAGTATTTGCAGTCAATCACCTTAAAAGTTACTGAATATCTACACATATTTTGGACACTGAAATGAGCCAATTTCCATTTAGTTCATTGTAACAATTGTCAAAAATTACCAGTATGACAGACATTCACGAGACAAGAAGAATCAGTTGTATGACTGCATAGAAAGTAACTTAAGAATTCAGTTGTGGGGAAGCAATTTGGTCTTATCACACATTTACAAAACTATTTAATAAGTGGTCCAAGATTTGTCAGAAGTTCATCTACCTATTAAGTTTCATAAAAAAGAAAAACAATTACTACTTATCAGCTAGTATGCATGTCAATATAAATCAGGAGGTACCACCTTTTCCAAGTAACAAAATAGCTGTAAATCAAATTTCTTAGTTCTTAGTCAGAAAATATGCTATCAGACTCCTTCTGATATGTTGCAACCACAGATTAATAAGAGTTTACTCCTACAGTGAAAAGAACGTAAATGAAACTTGAAAACTTAAAAATGGAGGGCAATTTTAATGGAATGGTCCCTGAAGAATTTCAAATGGATTATTTGCTAGCACTAATGAATCCAGCAATTAGCTGTGGGACTAAATAAAATAGTGATAACTAATAGCAGCTCTTTTCTTACACGCAAGACCCCACTTAAGTTGCAACATCAGTTTGCTGAACTTCAAGCTACAGCTTTTCTAACAGAAATTAAATAACTGTTATCCCCACTTGTGCTGAAGATTTTCAATTACAACTCCAGTACTAACTGGACATGCCGGGAGAAAAAAACAAAATGAGAAAGCTAAAATCTAGAATATAGATATCTAGGTAAATAGAACCTGTTATGAGCAATAGGAACAGCTTCTGGAGCTGTTTTTGCTAAGATAGCAGGCAAAAAAGGCCAAATGAATACATGTACAGATATTCAGTATACTTTTATGGCAAGAGACATATTCATCTCATAAATGCTGTACTATATTCCCAGAATTAATGTACTGCAAAAAGCGGAATCTATATATAAGCAGAAAATAGCAATCACAAACATAATTTCCTCACATCTGGAACTTCATATTTTCTAATAAAATAGGACAGTTTCTCTTTTATCTCCCCCCATTGGCCAAAGGGCTCTGTTTGGTTTGCCTACATACTTGGCATTCTTGGCTTGACTATGTGCCTGGCAATCTTCCTGGTATCTGAATAGTTGTTCAGGCATGACACAACTAATAGCCAACTTCAATTTTTGCAATGGTTCCTTCAAGCGATCATCCTGAAAAGATACTACCATTAAAATAATGATACAAGCAATGTAATATATTCACACACTGCATCTCTGAAGCTGTTTAGCCCTTTTCCCCTGAAGAACGTTTCAATGTTTTTCATTTTCTGAATTAGCTTGGCTCTAAAACAACTGTTTTTTTTAAAGTCCCATATTAAGAAAAATAAAGTTAGTGTATATTTTCAACAATAAAAACATTATTAGTTGTTAAGAAGAGAAAGGAAAATAAAGTTTGCAGTAGAAAAACCCTCTCAGGAGATAAGCAAAACAAACTAAATTAAACGACTGATATAAGGGGCTGTGCCTACATTGCCATTTTCAAAACATTTATTTATTCATTTATTTGAAATATGTATAGTTTAATCACTTAGAAAGGATCACAATCTATAAAATAGAATAAATAAAAAATAAATAAGTAAAATAATAATTTAAAACACCATAGTAATGCAATTGCATGGCAGCAAGTCAAAAGATAAACAGGCCTGATCAGGGTGCTAAGACTAGAATTCAAGATCAAAGATTCAGACCATGACAATGACACAAATAACGAGCAATTTAGTATAACCAGTATGGTACTGCATTCAATGTAAAAGAGTTGTTTTTCATTATTTATCTTCCCTAGCCAAGATGGGATTAACTGTATTGCAAAAAAAAGAACCCAAGAACGTAGATAGACATCTGAACATTTAAAAATACAGAGTGGCACCTAGAATTCATCTGATATATTTTGCTTTCCAGAATTGTCTTGGTTTCCTCCAACTTTCTTGGGATTTGGAGTATGAAATACAAAGACACTGCCTCCTGGCAAATGCTTTATCCATTCATAAAACAGACACCTGCTAATTAAGAAGTGGTGCCATTCGACTCCCAATTTGTTATAGTGTGAGAGAGAAAGGCTCTAGTAAGAAAAAAAAAATTTTAAGCATGCAAACCCAGGGAAGTGGGAAATAATCCAATGGCCAGACTCTGCTCGACTAATATAATGAAAGTGATCTTGGAATGCGAAACAAAAATGGCATTGTTTTGTCTGTCTGTCTGTCTACCATCCATCCAAATTCACCCAGCAATGTTCCTACCTCTTCTGGATCTTTTTAATGTAAAAAGGACATTATACTTTCCCCCCTATCCCTTGAAATAGACTACTAATAAGGTAATTGTGAAATTCATGTACCAAATTTTCCAGACCATCAGATAATTTTAAACGAAATTTAAAAAGACTTATTTTTTGATAGCACTTTTAAAAAAGTATCCCTCAATTAAAATTTACGCTAGATTCTTAGATCTATCATAAAATAAGTCTCAAATCTAAAAAGTATCATGGACTTGTCTAATTATGATCAAATTGCATTATAATTGGATTTTAATTTATTCACAATTGAGTAATCTTTTTAAAAAGTCAACATTTTTAAAAGTACCACAACAGTTCTCAAATATTTTTTAAATTAATAGTTAAAAATCAGCAAAAGTTGAAAAAAGTTAGGTACTTCTGGAAAGTCTGTCCAAAGGATTGCAATTTCTAAGTAATGGGGATTCAATTGTGTGACAGAACCTGGAACTAGAAATTTAACTCACAAATTAATACAAAAATAAAAGTAATTTAAAATAGAACAATAATCATCACAGCACTTACATGATCTACAGCACACTAGGAAATTAAGTTAGTCTATTTAAAAAACAATGGGATACAACTCTTTTATAATCACACACACACATATACAGACACGAACACCCTTGACGTGCAGGTAATGCTTCATTCTACAGGGGATCGATTCTGACCCATCTATGATGTATCTCATATCTTATGATGTAAAACATATCTTAAATCAGGTAGCTTTACCTGGACATTGAGATGCAATTTCTTCAAACGTTTTATCAATGTGTCCTTATTGCATGGCACAAAAGCTTCAAGATGAGAATACACTCCACTTCGGAAAGTAGGATTCAATTCCTGTAGCTGCATCTCAATACTGTTGAACAGAAAACAAATTCACAGCTAATAAGGAATACATGGACAAGACTCTTATCTTATTGCTTATTCTCAAGTAAATTTACATTTTCTCTATGTAAAAAATCTGATTGTTTTAAGGGACACTGCTTTATTTGCTGCTCTTTTTAAAGGATTATATGATTAATGTCAATGCCATAAACATGGCTAAACAAGTGTAGGAATGTTATATAATTACGAATAAAAAATTACAAAACCTACTGTAAATACGACAAGTATACTCTTCAACAAATAAATACTACTCTAATTATTTTATTAAGAGCTGAGGTGGCGCAGTGGTTAAATGCAGTAATGCAGACTACCTCTGCTGACGTGTTCAGCAGTTTGGTAGATCGAATCCCACCAGGCTCAAGGTTGACTCAACCTTCCATCTGTCCGAAGGCGGTAAAATGAGGACCCAGATTGTTGGGATAATATACTGACTCTGTAAATCGGTTACAGGGTGCTGAAAAGCACTGTGAAGCCGTATATAAGTCTAAGTATTACTATTATTATTATTATTATTTACAACATACACAGCAAACAAGATAACTATGCTGGATTTTGTATCATAAATCACTAGTTGAACACTTCCCAAGCGTTTAGGACTACATGATGTATCGGCAGATTATGCGAGCAGATCCCAGTAAAGTAGTCTTCTGCAGCTGACCTTCTGGACATACTGCAATTATTATTATTATTGACAACATACACAGCAAACAAGATAACTATGCTGGATTTTGTATCACAAATTACTAGTCGAACACTTCCCAAGCGTTTAGGACTATCATCATCATCATCATCATCATTATTATCTGCTTTAGAAATCTACTCATTGTTCAACACAGTTATTCTAATAAATGAAGTATTTTTCTGAAAAACAAAATGAGCGCTTACTCGAGCAAGATATTATTCATGTCCTGTGTAAAGAATTTCTTTCTGCCTTCTTCATCGAAGAGCTTGGCAGCCTAGAGACAACAATAAAAATAAAATAAAATAAAATAAAATAAATATAAATTACATTTAAAATTATCATTTAAAATCTCAGGTTATGTTGACGTGAATATTTATGGTTCAGGATAGGTTAATGTTTATTTAAAAACCAATCACAACAGAATGAGATTAACACCTAACAAAATGGAATGTTATATCCTTCAAAGAAATTTTAATTAAACAGGAAAATACAGATCATATAACTAGCTTCTATGAAATGAAAATGTATATTGATTGAAATTTTAATCTTACAAAAACAGATGGATTAGTTTAACCTGTATCTTTGGTAGCATGTACACTGATTTCATACAGATCAGCAATGAACGCTATTAGGGACTGTAATGTGCTGTCTCCCAAAGGAAATAAGTATCAGACCAGAAGTCCAATATTTGAACATTCATTTCAGCTTGTATGTACTCAATATATCCTGAAGTTTGCAAAATATTGTGATTGCAAAGATTGCCTTAAATAACATGAATTCTAATAGTTCTTTAAAAAGCCCAGTAAAAAGAAATTACTTACAATTCTAAGGTCTTCAATACGCTTTTCTAGATGTCCTGGCAGACCTTCTGGGAGAGCAGGCACTTGTTTCAGTGTCAAGACCTCAGCAGTATGGGGGGGCTGAGTGACACTTCCATTTTCTCCTAAAGGCTCAGATACTGGGCTTCCATCAGAGGTACCATCAAACAACCTATCAAAATCAATGTCTCCCAGCATCTCCAGGGCACTTTCAGCTTCCTGTAGAAGCTCACGTTCATTAGTGCTGCCAAAAATAGAAAGAACTGGATCTGTAATGCTGAGATTCAAGTCAGACACATCATTACCACCAATGGCAGGAGCAATAGGCAGTTTACTGGGTGTAGAACAAGTAGTTGCTATTGTGGGATTCAGGTTGACCTCCGTTTTTTTAAAGGCTTCTTTCTCTTTCTGAAATTTTCGGATCATAGCAGCCAATGAAAAAGAATCCTTGTATAATTTTTTCTTCTTCTTTTCAGATTTGTGTGAATTTAATGCTATTACCCTGCAAATAAAACAATAAATTAACTGAATGGAACTAATGTCCAACTTGGATTTCAATTAAAAATGTGAAAACTTTGTATTAGTTAATATTGAAATATTGCAAATTACATATATTAAACTAAATCAATGAATAGTAAACAATGTAAAACAGTGAAAGAAATAACAATATAATCTCATTTTAAATTATTTCAGAACATTGGTTGTAACTACCGTAACTTTCAATTACAGTCCAACCTGTAATCTAAGAACTCATGAGTCTAGAAAATTGCAAAATAATTTGTGAACATTTCTTTCTCATAATAAAATGATTCAAATAGTAGTATCATACTTGAGTAAGTTTTGGGACAGCAATCTAAGAAACTCTGATCATTTTAGTGACAGTATTTTAAGAAACATGTCAAGAAAAATATACTGAACCTCACTTGATCTACGTTTATTCTACTGAATTATCACAATGAATTCTACACAATTATCACAATGAAAATACTATTGAAAATAATTCATCACTTGTACCAGTTTAACAAAATCTATTATGTCAGAAGAAAGTACTAGAAAACTTACCCCAACTGCTTAGTAACATTAATTTTCCGAGGCTTTTTCTCCTTCTCTGCCTCTTCCTCTTTTCGCTTTCGTTTCTTCATGCTGCGGTCATCACCATCTTTTAGTTTACCTAACTGAAAATTTAGGGAGCAGCAAGGAAAAGGGGGAGAGGAAGCATACAACAGCTTAAATACAGGTAGTCCTCGATTTATAGTAGTTCATTTAGTGACCATTCAAAGTTACATGGCACTAAAATGACTCATGACTTTTTAAAGTTACGATCTTTCCAGGATCTCTATGGTCATGTGGTCAAAATTCAGATGCTTGGCCACTAGTTCATACTTATGACTGTTGCTGTATCCCAAGATCACATGATCACCTTTTGTGACCTTCTCACAAGCAAAGTCAATGGAGAAACCAGATTCATTTAACAACCTGGTTATCAACTTATCAAATGCAGTGATTCACTTAACAAATGAGGCAAGAAACATCGTAAAATGGGGCAAAATTCACTTAACAAATGTCTCTCTTAACAGAAATTTTGGGCTCAATTGTGTGTAAGACGAGGACTACCTGTAATTGAGTATTTTAATTCTGGTTAATAAATTATTTAATTTATAGGATGGTAAGCAGCTAAGAGTCACATTAACAATGAGATGTGTGGCAAATAAATTTACTGAATAAATAAAAGCAAATTTTTGATATTAAAAAAAATAATAGCACCTATAACTGAAAAGCTATCATTTCTATTCCTGCACTGAGCAGACGGTTGAATTTGAAAGCCTAAAGTACACCCCTCCTGAGTCTACTCGCCTTAGATGGTTTATGCTTTCTGCTTCCTGTAAAATCCTCCTCTTCAGAATCAGATGCTTGGCGGAATTGCAAAATTCCAGTATTAATGTAGAAACCTCCATATATAGTAGTCAGGGATGCAGGAACTAATTCATCATACTACAAAGAATATAAAAGATTTAAAAATTAAGATTACTAATATGTATTAATATAAAACAATGTACCGTATATACTAGAGTATAAGTTGAGTTTTTCAGCCCCCAAAATGGGCTGAAAAAGTCACCCTCGACATACTCTAGTCACGTGCCCAGGTTGTCTGGGCGTAGGCTTTTCCTGGTGGCTGCCGCCTCTGTTGCTGCTCCCTCCTTCCCTGCTCGGCCCTCACTTCGTGGCGGCGGTACCCTCCATCCCTTGCCTCCACCACCTCCATCCCCGTGGCTGCTGGGGAGCTGCTTGGGATTCCGCCTGCAGCAGCACTGCTGCCACCCTGCTCAGGAGCCCGTGGGCTGTGCGCTGCCCTTCGCCGCTTGCCGGGTGTGGGGACTCGGAGGGAGGGCAGAGCATTCACACCCGCCGCCAGGCTGCTTCGGGTGGCCGAGAGGGGAAAGAGCCTGCCGTGCCTCGAGGAGCACGAGCCGTGGCGGCAGCTTCCTGGTAAGACGACCTCATGCAGCTCCCTGGCTGGCTGTTTCGGGGCCGGGACGGCGTGCACGAGTGGGGATACCCTCAAGTGAGCGGAGCGATGATTGAAAAGAGTCATCCAGGAAAGCTTTAAATCTTGCATGGGGGACTTTCACTGCTCGAGGATGTTTTTCAATCGAAGCATTGCTCAGTTGCAGGAGTAAAGAAGCTCAGGGCAGTAGGGAAAGGGGTCTGGTCCTACCGAACCTTGAACGCAAGCCCCGGGGATCAGGCTCAGAAAAAGCTGGAGCATCCTCATGGGGCCGGGAGGGTGCGTGCGCTACCGGGGATACTCTTCCCAAGTGAGCGGCCATGCTTGGCCAAAGCACAGCGAAGGTCCGCGGAGTGGGCGGATTGACCTGCTGACAGGTGAGAGTCTTCGGTGAGGATGCTCCAGCTTTCTGAGACTGATCCCTGGGGCTTGTGTGCAAGGTTTGGCGGGACCAGCCTCCTTTTCCCACTGCCCTGAGCTTCTTTACTCCTGCAGCTGAGTGGTGCTTTGATTGAAAAGCATTCTCGGGCGGTGAAAGTCCCCCGTGCAAGATTTAAAGCTTTCCTGGAGAACTCTTTTCAATCATCGCTCTGCTTGCTTGGGGAGGGTATCCCCACTTGTGCACACCATCCCGGCCCCGATATAGCCAGCCAGGAGGCTGCATGAGGTCGTCTTCCGGGAAGCCGCCGCCACGGCTCGTGGTCAAGGCACAGCGGGCTCTTTCCCCTCTCGGCCACCCAAAGCAGCCCCATGGTGGGTGTGAATGCTCTGCCCTCCCTCCCTCCAAGTCCCCACACCCAGCAAGTGGTGAAGGACTGCACGCAGCCCACGGGCTCCTTGCGCACGGGCTCCTGAGCAGGGTGGCAGCAGGTGGAGTCCCAAGTGGCTCCCCATCAACTGTGGGGACGGAGGTGGCGGCAGCAAGGGACGGATGCTGGCCCGGTTTGCTGAGAAGGGGGGGATGCCTCCACTGCCCCCCCTGGACCCAATGCTGCCTGGCTTCCTCAAAGGTGCAGCATGTTTCAAAGGGGGGCAGCTTGTGGCAGTGTCGTCTTCGTGGAAGACAGGACTAGCAAAGAGCCACAAGGAGACAGAGAGAAAGAGAAGAAGGAGAGCGAGAAATGAAAAAATTATGGATGGAGAGGATGAGAGAGGAAAAAGAGAGAGAAAAAATGAGAGAGAGAGAGAGAAAAAAAAGGAAGGAAGGAGAGGGAAAAGAAAAAAGAAATGGGAGAAAGAAATGAGAAAATGATGGAGGAAGAGAATGATAGAGGGGAAAAAAGAAATGAGAGAGAGAAGGGGGAGGGGGAAGGAAATGAGAAAAGACAGCGCTTTGTATGAGAATGATAGCAGTGATAGTGATGACTGCAAACTCAGTGATGATGACAATGTCTATGCTGATAATCTCACACCAGATGAAGTGAAGCTCTGTTTGGACATACAGATGATGAGGAATCCAGTTTTGAAGGATTTTAACTCATTGTTGATACCATATTGTTTTTGTTGACCCTCGTCTCCACTTACAGAGCTAGTTTACTGTTTTTCTTTGAAATAAATATTCAAAAACATTTAACCCACTGATGCCGCAATTAATGTAATTTTATTGGTATTTATTTTGATTACTGAAACTTACCAGTAGCTGCTGCATTTCCCACCGTAGGCTTACACTCAAGTCAATAAGTTTTCCTAGGTAAAGTCAGGAACCTCGACTTATATTCGGATTGACTTATACTCGAGTATATATGGTAGTTGTTTTATTGCAATGCAACAAAAGGCTAGTATGAATATGTCAAAACTCTGATTAATGTAAAAACACAAAGCATGTATTTCTGCAATGGTTTTCTAATTCAGTGCTATATCAACCCTCAAAATACAATAGTATCAAAGTGTGCAAAGATTTACAACATAGAAAAATATGTGGTATATCTTTTTATGTTTTTTATATTTTATAAATTAAACTAAACATTTAGGAGGCTTTCAGTGATGACATTAACTAATGCTAAAATTGGTACCTGAAAATATTGTTTAAAAAAATGAAATTTCAAGAATAATTTTTAAATGATATTGAAATTTATTCCTAATGCCTGCCATTTACTGATTAATATTAGGACTTGTGGACAAGTATAATCACATAACTAGCTTCGTAACATAATTTAAAATATATGCAATTTTGTCCTTATTTTTGTCCTTTTTAGGTAAATTTTGATATGTAGCAAAAGTATGTGTATGTGGGTGTATCTCACTGATATTGTAAAGATGAACATCTAGTATGAAGTGTATTATGCTACAGAGAACATAATCTTGCCTGATTGTAGCATAAGACATCTGTCTTTAGCAAATCAAATAAGTTATTTTATATTTTAACATCTTTTAATGCTGCTTCCCCAACAAAGTTAAGAGTTATTTGCATTATAAATTATAAAATGTACTCCTTTTTCATTGTTTAATACTAGATGAAGTATAAAAATTGCATCAACTAAAATATTAAAACACAATTGTTGTTAGTCAATCAATCATGCACTGAAATTAAAAATATTTACAAAGCAAATGCAGCATTTCCTGATTCTTCTCCCAGGATGACTATTCCATCATCCTGTACCTAATGTTGGGTCCAAATGTAAATACTGCAATGTCTAAAATTACACAGCTTTAAATAATCATCTAAAAATACTTGACGCAGTCCTACAGT
>JANHFQ010005798.1:59752-71354 GCA_032468035.1 Aparallactus werneri | reverse complement strand
AGAAAGAAAGAAAGAAAGAAAGAAAGAAAGAAAGAAAGAAAGAAAGAAAGAGAAAGAAAGAAAGAAAGAAAGAAAGACTTCTGTTTAAAAAGTGAAATTGTTAGATGACTGAATGTAAAAATCCTTTAACCATTTTTTAAAAAAAGAGCAATAGCTTTTTTAGAATTAAAAGAATTACCGTAGGTATTTACAACAACTGCAGAGGGAAAGCATTGCAAAGCACATATTGTCCATCTGGAAGTAATATTTTTCTAAGCTGGCACCTATTGTGAAGTCCTATTATCTTAAAAAAAAACCCTTTTTTCCTCAGAGTTATGGAGGTGGAGTTTGCTCTTCTGTGTTAGGATAGAGCTTGGAGTGCAACACTGTTAAACTCAGTGGGATTTACCTCTAAAAAATAATGTCGAGGTTTGTTGCACTAATGAGTTACTTAACCAGTGGATTTAAAATTAGATTCCTCAACTATATATGGGAAATTGTCCCAAAGGAGTCTGCAGTTAGGTTCTTTTGGCTTGGTTAAAAAAAGAGTTCTCACTATGAGAGAGAACTGGAGAGAGAGGGGAAAAAGATTGTATTTGGTAGTGGTAATAAAAAAAATAATGATAATACTTTCAAACAGACAGGCATAATACCCTACGGTTAACAACTGGGAATAAGAAATATTAAAAAAGTTTAGGTAGTAGATGTGGCAGCACCTGGAGACAACAGAAGAGACGAGAAAGAACTAGAGAAAATCACAAAATTCTGCAAATAGAAGTAGAAGGAATGTGGCAAAAGAAAACAAAGGTGGTACCCATAGTCATAAGTGCCTTAAATGCAATCCTAAAACAACCAGAGTACCACTTAAACACCGTCGGCATTGACAAAATCACCATCAGACAAAATTCCAAAAAGCAGCTTTACTCAGGGCAGCTCACAACAATACCTCTAAACACCATCACACATCCATATCTGCCTGTCCCAGGCTGAGGGAAAAACTTGATAGGCGGACAAAAATGCCAAATCCAGACTGAACATCTGGCTGACTGCAATGAAATAGATAATAAGCATGTCCAGAATTGACGGTACGTAATCATAATCCACAACTGAAAAAGTGTGTACTTTTCAACAAAAGCCAAACTATAAATTTATCCTGAAGGACTAATAAACTCGGGAGGTGCGAAAGTGCCCTGACGTGTCCACTGCTATTTCTCCCCAGAAATCCCTCAGAACAATTCTGATGAGAGTGTTGTTGTTTCAAGGGAATTTCTGGTGAAATGGGCTGCAATGACTGAGGGTCTGATGCTGCTTCCCACTTTTAAATTTAAATATTTATTGAGTGCTTACTTTAATCTTTTTTTAACTTTTGTATTGTATGTTTTTATCTTGTACTCCCTCGGGAGAAGGGGCGGCATAGAAGTCCAATAAATACTAATACTAATACTGCTGTATATGGATGGGTGGGAGATCCTGCAAACAGGTATGCCAAGATTTGGGCCTTTCCCCTCCTGGGTTTTGGAGAGCTTTTCAGACCTTTTAAATTTAAACTATTTAAAACCTCTTCCAGATATTGCAAACCCATTTTTCCTATTTCCTGCCTAAAAATGACTGCAGTCCCACTGCTGACTTGGCACAATTCTGATCAGAGGGGACTCCAGGGCTTGCAGGCTGCAGATTGCTCACCCCTCCAAGAAAGAAAAATGGCAGTTGCCAGGATGAACACCTGCTCTCTGTGCACTCGTCCACCTTTTCCTGCTGCCACTGAAGGTTGGCATATGGACTCCTTCAGCTTTATTCTAGCCAAATAGGGGTGGTGAGCTTAGAAGGGAGAGAGCATCACAGCGACATTGAGGAAATTTAGCAAGAGGCGGTTGTGGAAATAAAAGGTGGGGAAATTTTGCTCATGTGCTCGTTTTTTTAATTCTGTGTATAATGCTGCTTGTATATAATTAATGTACAAATGACAGTAGGAAGTGATGTCTTGCCTCAAATCCTTTATACAGATAGTCCTCGACTTACAACCATTTATTTAGTGATTGTTCGAAATTACCACAGTACTGAAAAAAGTGACTTATGACCATTTTTCACGTTTACAACCGTTGCACCATTCTCATGGTCAGAATTTAGGCACTTGGCAACTGGTTCATATTTATGACAATTGCATTGTCTCTGGGTCATGCGATCATCATTTGTAACCATACCAGCCAGCTTCCAACAAGCAAAGTCAATAAGGGAAGCCCCATTTGCTTAACAACCACATGGTTCAATTAACAGCTGCAGTGATTTGCTTAACAACCTTGGCAAAAAGTTTGTAAAATGGGGCAAAACTTACTTAACAACTTCCTTGCTTAAGAGAAATTTTGGGCTCAATTGTGGTCGTAAGTTGAGGACTGCCTGCAGTTTTTTTAAAAAGGCTGCTGTTTAAAGAGAGCATCAGCACCATAAAACCAACAAGTCAACAAGTCAAAAGAATTATTTTTTTCCCAAACAGCTTCATGAAACTCATGCCTTCCAAATATATACAAGTAGTCTTTGATTTATGACCATAATTGGGCCTGCAATTTTCATTGCTAAGCAAAGTGGTTCTTAAATGAGTCCTAGTAGATTTTACAATCTTTTTTGCCAAGGTTGAATCACATAATCCTTAAGTAAATTCAGCTTCTCCTATTGACTTTGCTTGCCAGAAGCCAGGTAGGAAAGCTGCAACAGAAGTTCATATGACTTTGGGATGCTGCACTGGTCGTAAGTATGAGGACCACTCGTAAGTCAATTTTTCAGTGCCACTGTAACTTTGAACAGTCGCTAAACAACTGGTTGTAAGGAGAGGACCACGTCCTTCAACCTCAATATCTTTCAGATATGTGGATTCAACTCCCAGAATTCCCCAGCCGGACATGAAGTCCACATATTTTACAATTAGCAAGGTCCAGACTGATTTTCTTTTTCTTAAAAAGATATTTAGAGACTTTGGGTTGTGAAGAGTGACCCTGTGGATAAGGATATGTTATGATAACCATAGTTTTTATTAGGAATGGTGTGAAAGGAACATTGAACTTCTTGAATTTATGAATTTGCTGCATTAACATCCCATGTTTGCTCATTCAACATAGATTTGGGGTCTTACTTTGTTCCATCCTTAAAATAACTTGCCCAATGTCACCTAGTGATCTCCATGATCAAGGGGGAACAAATTAAAACTCAACCTTTCCAGGAAATGCAAACTTCAGTATTTTATGAAACCATCTTGTATTAACAAATCGGAGTTTAAATTAGCACCCTGTTTAAGACATAGATGATAAACTTAGTAATGGACATCATTTTTGAGAGTACGCACACAAAGAATCTGGCAGTTTAGCAGAGAGACTACTATCCCTGTAATACTGCAGACAGTGAAGGATTAAGAGGGTCTTAATGAATAAATTGAACATCTGTGTTGTCCAATGCTTCTTGCTGTATCAATCTAATGAGAACAGGATGATTATTTCAAACAGCAGGGACACGGTAGCAAGATGTTGGTGGTAGATAAGATCCATCTTCTTTGTAACTGGTGGAATATTTATAGAGACTGGCTACTTTTGGAGTTGTATGTTTGTGAGATTACGACTATATATATACAGCGTGTGTGTTTGTGAGTGTGTATGCTTCTCATTTGAGCAAGACAGCTGAAATTTGGCACCGGCATGGTTTAAAACAAGCTGCTTATTAGACAGACTCTAAAATGGAACATATATTCATGTGATTTTTCTTGAAGCGGGTGATATGAAATATGTTTTAGATTAAGAGTTCTTTTTGCTAGTTAGAAAAGTGGAATTTGCTGCATACAGCCAGGAAACCTATTTAGATTAATTCTCATGTCAGAAACAAAAATGTGAATGTCAATCATTAGAAGCACTGATCCTGCAGATATAATGAAAATAATATTTTAATATATCTCGATCTATCTCTTACCTGCCCTTGACTTTTATAATATATGATCAAGAAGGTTTATCAGGAACTTGCCAGCCGCCTACCCTTTTATTCCCCAGGATATATCTGGCAATCATAATTTGTAAAGGTAGCATTAATTTTAGGCACTGTGCCGAAAATTATTTTTACAAGACTTCTGGATAGTTTGTCTTGCTACTCCTGTGTAATTGATTGGGGGGGGCAGGGTGGGAGGGAGAGACAGAATTATTTTACTTTCTTCTGTCTCCTTTTATTCTAATTTTGATTCTGAAGTTCAAACCAGAACCTTTTTAGTTCCTTTACCTTGTTTCCTTAATGTCCCTTTCTCACATGTTCAGATTAATTCATTTTATATATTTTTATTCATTTATTAGACTTGTATGCTGCCCTTCTTACGAATGAAAAACCAGTAAAACATCCCGCAATAAATAACAATAATAATAGCATGCAATGAACCGTAATAATTTATAATTAAAAGATGGGAAGGAAAAGAGAAAGATGCATATTGGGAGAGCTGGGGGAGGGAGTCTTCTCTTAATCTAATAGCCACCCCCAGAGTGATATACTCCTGTTGGGGTGCAGGAGGTAATAATAAAAATAATAATTTATTAAACTTATATGTCACCCTTCTGTCAGTGACTCAGGACAACTCACAACCATCAAACAAAGGAATTGGAATGAAATCAATATAACATAAAAGAGGAAGATAAAATGTTTAGTAAATGCCACGTTCACAGCATGGTATGGAAGTGATACAGAGGAATGAATGGTAGATATATATTTATATATATTTGTGTGTGTGTGTGCATTACTCTTTCATGCTACCATGCAACACGTGCTGATAATACATATGTTAGTATGAAGGGTACATGTCTAATGCATGTGATCTTACTGGCCTCTTACTCATTTGTGGGCATCAGAAATGAATAAATGTGTGATCCTGTCAACTTTTTCACCCATAGGAGATTTTAAAACCTCTAATCAAAGCTTGTATCCTGATCCTTAAATTGAAAATCTTTGATTCCTGGCTTACGGTATACTCTTTTGCACCAACCCCAAAAATTGGCCGCATGTTATGGCTGATTTCCATTGTGAACTATTTTCTGAAAATCAAGTTGGTAAAAAAGTTATTTTGGAAAAAAAAAAGTAAAACTTTTGCAAAGCGCAGTAAGAGAAAAGAGGGGAAACTACTTTGTGAGCCTGAGCAAAAATGTGGCTGTTGTGTGCCCTGAAGTACAACAGGGAACTTTCCTAGCCTACGTTCCTCTCTTGTCTAATCCATTCCTGCTGGCAAAAGCAGTTTCTCTTTGAGCTCAGACAACTCACTCCCATTTCACAAACACTTCTGGGAGGTGTGCTTTCCTTCTTTGCCAAAGATAGTGGCTCCGTGCTAAATTTAAAAATAAAAAAGGATAAGGAAGGAAGATTCGCTAACCCTGGCCTGGCACCCTTTCCTCTCTTTGGCTGCTATGCCGCTTTTCTGCAGGACAGCTGGAGAAATTCACGGCACTTTTTCAAAAAGATGGCTGCCAAGAGGGGAAGGAGAGAAAATAAACTTTTTAAAGCAAGAGAGGCGGCACATATAATTGTGCTTTTCTGCCTTCAAAATGGCCGCTGGGGAATGGTAGTGTGCGTGGAGAGGGGAAATTGGAGAAAAGGAGCAGGCGGGGAAAGTTGGGGGCCTGGAGAGAATTTATTTAAAAAACAAAACAAAACCAGCTTGCAAGAGCCAAAATTCCACTTAAGTAAACAGCCTGTGAACTGCATGTTCTTTTCTTTTCTGGTGCATTCTGTTGCAAACTTTGCGTTTTTCTTCCCGTCTCGTTTCTTTCTTTTTTTCCTCTTCGTCTCTGTTTCTGTTTAAAAACAATTATTGATTTCCAACTTGCCTTGGACACAAAAAGATTGGATTGCAAAATGTGTATGTGTTGTGTGTGGAGGGGGGAAAGAAAAACAGAGAATATTATGCATTTGTTGCTTTAAAAATGCTTTTGATTACTCCAAGTGGATGTTATTTGTTTGCTTATTTTTGTCAGGATCAGTGGGAAACCAAGTTTTTTTGGGGGGGAAAGTTTCCTCACGTTATGGGGAAAATTTTATGGGGGGTAGAGGATGGATCCCCCCCCCAGCCTTGATATAACAAGCATGTAATTTTAAAAACTGTATGTATATGGATTGGTGGGAGCAATATATATCTGAAGAAACATTTTCAGAGAGTTTTTGTTTTTCCTGCAAGCCTCGAGGCTCCATTTGACTGCTTCCCGCACTGGGAATCTTAACTCAGCACAAAATGGCTGCATTGGGGAAAGACTGGCATGTGGGGGGCACACAAAATGGCCGCGTCTGCTTAGTGACATGAACTGGGGAGGTACTGCCTGAAATTCTTCCCTAAGATCATCTTCATTTGGTGGGTTTTAATGATCATCCCCCAAATGAAATGAAGGACGAATTTCTTTGGCACAGACCTCTCCTCTTTTGCGTGATGGGGCAGTCTGACCGAAAGCCAGCTCCTAGCTTAGCGAAAGTTTCTTTGCAGCACGGCAAAAAAGTGTGCTTCCAAATTCCTCTTTTGGAACCGTGTGCGAGAGGGAGAATGTGGAAATGCTGCCAGGCTGATTGGCAAGGCTGCAGCGTCTTGTTTTGACTGGGGTGACTCTCGGTTTGGAAGATCGGGCAGAGGCAGCCGAGTGAAATGCCAACGGCCGAGCTGGCAGCAGGGAGAGGGAGCAATGGCCGTGCGAGGGACAAGAGGGAGTGTGTGTGTGTGTGTGTGATAGAGAAAGATGGCAGGGGGAAAGTATTTGGCATGCAGATACCTGGCTTGGACCCAGTTTCTGCAGCCAAGTATAGGCTCGGATAAAAGAAAATAGTGGGCCAGACTTTAAAGGACGGGTGAGAACAGCCGCCATTGCTAAGCTAGGCCTTTTTGGCTGGCCGAGGAACCTGGGACTCCTTTGCCTCAACAACATTTTTGAACCACCTATTTTATTTTTTTATTTAAAAAAAAATGCACCAAAGGATTTTGCAGGGGGAAGCTGACAGGAGACCTATTTGGCAAGTCCAGGATTGGATTTTGTGTTTTTATACACAATGGTGTGTGCATCAGTGGCTAGGCGAGGAATTAATTTCTACAAATAGAATAAGGCAAAATGACTTTTCAGTTGATGAGGCAATGCAAATAATTTTTTTTAAATTAGGTCCAGCCAATACAGAATTGCTCTCTAGTAATCTACTTTCCCCCTTTTTGATTTTCCTTCTTTAAATTTCTAGACTTGCCTGTTCGCCAATAACTGTAAGCAGCTTGTAATTAAAGGAAAAGAACAGTACAGTAATACATTAAAACTACAAATAAACATGGTCATTTTGTAGAAAGAATTTTTTGTGTATCTCATTTCTTATTGCTTTAAACTTTTAAACTAAGCCATCTAGAGAGAGTCTTAAACAGGATAATTTTTTTTTAAAAAGGACAAGCAGAAAGAATAAAATCCGAAAATGAAAGTGCCGTCCTAGACCTTGAAAGGTAGAGAACTTTGACAGATCAGTTGCAACAAAATGATCTGAACTACTTAAATCAGAATTTAGCACAGAAAAGAAAAAATATTAATGTTGTTTTGGTCTCAAAGTCAATGGAGAAGAGTTGCAACCCAACAGAAAAGATGAAGAACTTGGTGGCTTTGACTGTTGAAAACTGACAGTCAGCATGGTTCCCTGCCATTTTTACATAGACAACATTTAGAAACTATAATCTGCTAAAACAAACATTACCCTCCAAAATTCTCTTTAAAAACAGCATTATTTGCCCATCTGGCATTTTCTAGAGGTGCTGGATTACAATATCCATCATCCCCCAAGAGGTAGCAAATGATACTGGGGATGTGTGCATTTTTCTATGTCTTCCAGGCTTAGCCATTATTTTTTTAAAAAGCAGTTTGCTTCTTTTTATTCTAGACCTAGCAGTCCCTCTAAGATGCATTTATACCCCCATCCACCCCTATCATATCAAATTCTGCATCAGGAATGCCAAGAGATCAGGTTGATTGATACCAGAGTCCTAAGCCAAAGACTTGAAGCACAGAATCTCCTCCTCTGCATATATTGTCTCCTGCCCATGACTTATCCATGACAGGTAGTCTGGCAAAGTAGTGCCCTCCCTTTCAATATTAATGTCAAATGTTTTCTTGACAACACTGACAATTAATGCATTACTCTTGCCCAAGTAAAATTGTAAAATTTGAGGGACCATCTCGTCCCACTGGGATTGGCTGTTGGCAGAGCAGGCATGCTTCAGTCCCATCAATCTGAGCTGGCGAGATCCAGGAGAAGGGCCTTCTCTGCCATCACACCTGCTCCCTAGAACATCCTCCCCATTAGGTTGGCCCCAACCCTCCCAACTTTCAGTAAGAGCCTAAAGACTTGGCTGTGCCAGTTGGCTTAGGGCTCCAGTGGGGAAGCATTACAGTGGAGGTGGTTGACAACAGCTCCCATGTCCTGTCCCCCCCCCCATCCTGCTGCTGCTGCTGTCCGAATTTTTTAATTGGACTACAGTATTTGGCTTTTGGATTAACATATCTTTGAGTTTATATAGTTTTTATATTTTATGATTGTAAGCTGGTTACCTTGAGGTAAGATGGGCAGCTTATAAAATAAATAAACAAGTAAATATAAATTATCTGCTGAAGAATGTATGGGTGGTGTGAGTATCATGGTACTGGTCAACATTTTAATTACCTACAGGGCTGCTGAGATCCTATCACATCATTGCTAACAGTAGTAACATGCCCCACCCCAACCACATGGGTAAGAAGAGTTCAGAAATGGGTGTCAGTGGGTTCTGCTTGGCCCCTGCAGCTGCACAAGAAAACTGAATGCCCTTGCTTGGCCAGCTGGCAGCCAGGTTGGATAAGAATTTCAGAAGTATTGGTAACAGCAAAGGAATGCTTCATGCATTATTTATGCAAATAGGGAAATTGGGGTATAAGGGACCTCCATTCTGCTTTGTCTATGCTGAACATAATTTAGGAAACTGGGAGACTCCTTGTATAGTTTAGTATTCCAAATGCTCACATCACTATGGGAAGCATTTTCCAAATCATGATATACCGCAGGTAGTTCTTGACTTAAAGACCATAATTGAGCCCAAAATTTCTGCTGTTAAATAAGTTTTGCCCCATTTTATGACCTTTCTTGCCGCAGATGTTAAATGAATCACTGCAATAAATATGAATCAGTTGCCAAGCATCTGTATTTTGATCACGTGATCATGGGGATGTTACAGTGGTCATAAGTGTGCAAAATGGTCATACGTCACTTTTTTCAGTGTCATTATAACTTTAAACAATCACTAAATGAATTGTTTTAAGTTGATGACTGTCTGTACATTGCTACAATACAAGGTTTTCAGTAATTTCTCCTGCCCTAATTTTTTGATTAAGTGATTGTTATGCTTTGTTTTACTTATTTTATCCAAGCTTATTGTTTATGATCTTGATTTTAGCATTTGTTCATCTCTTGCTTGATTGGTTGTTTAGTGCTTCTTTTAAGATTTCGCTTTTACATCACTACTGTATAATGTTTATAGATTTCCACAGTAAGGGATTTAAGTGGGTTTTCAATCACGGTTAGCTTTTTTTCCAGAGCCTTATGGACAATACTGTTGTTGTTTTCTGGCCAGGAAGAGCATTATGACGTTATTGTGGATGGGGCAGAGCAGAAAACAATTAAAAGGTAAACAATTGCACAAGAAGTCCCTCCTAAACTACATTAAAAGGCTGATTTGCCTTTATAAATTGAGGGGGGAAAGGGCTACTGAATTTCTGTAGTGCAATGAGGAGAACTCTAAAAACTACAATGAGGCTCGTCAATGGTATACATTAGGTAGTCCTCATTTAACAACTGCCTTATATAGCAACCTTTGCAGTTATGATGGTGGTGAAAAAATAACGTTTTGACCAGTCCTTGCATTTATAGTGTTTGCAGGTCGACAAAGTCAAGGAAAACTGAAATAAAATCATAAGCACATCATGGTTTCACTTAACAACTGCTTCACATAATGCACATTGATGGTCCCAATTGTTGTCACTAAACAAGGAATACTTTAATTTCCAATTCACTAACTATATCTTTATCCAAACTCTTCATGTAACATATTGGTATGATTCTGTGGTCATTAAGTACACTTATCTCTTACTGGGTGGTATACCTTCTCCCGCCCCCCCTTCACAACTGAATTGTGATATTCCTGTTGGTGCTCTATTTGGCAAATATGCAAGTCGATACAGGTAGTCCTCAACTTACAACACAGTTCATTTAATGACCGCTCAAAGTTAAAACAGCATCTTCCGACCGTTGCAGCATCCCATAGTCACATGTTCAAAATATGGACACTGGGCAACTGGCTCATATTTACATTTATTGCAGTGTCCTGGGTCATATGATCACCTTTTGCAACCTTCTAACAAGCAAAGATGTTGGGGAAGCCAAATTCACTTAACCGTGTCACTAACCTAGAAACTTCAGTGAATCACTTAACAACTGTGGCAAGTAAGTCATAAAATGGAGCAACATGCACTTAACAACTGCTTAGCAACAGAAATTTGGGGCTCAATTGTGGTCATAAATCAAGGTCTACCTGTGCAGATAGAATGACTTTGCTATTATTATACCGTATGCAAATCGTAAGAATAGTAATAAAACAAGTACTGAAATCTTGGGGAAATTGGCTGCGTCAGGTGAACTGGAGCAGCTCAGCATCTCTCTCACTTTACACACACACACACACACACACACACACACACATACACTCTTTGGGGAGGGTGGAGATAATAAAAAAGACACTTTAAAATGTTCCTGGCTGCATCAAGGATATTCAGGGACGTGTGGATTCCAGCCAAGGGTTGCTGCATAAGAAAGTGAGGGATGTATATGCGTATGTGTGTTCGTGCTATGGGGAGAAAGTAAAAAGAGACTCAATTGAAAGGAGGAGGTGGTGGGTTGGCTAATCCAGGATGCTAGTAGGAACCTATAGTGCTGACCTCAGCGTCTGCACCGACTGCCCAAAGAGCTTGATTATTTTTAGATAAGATGAAAAGCAGAGAGAGAGAGAGAGAGAGAACGAGGAGTTCTGGGATGCAGCCCATGTGAGGCGTGAGTTGTATTTCTGATGAGGGAAGGGAAAGCAGGAGGTGGGAAGGGTGGAAGAGAGAAGGGTTTTGTTTCAGTGGCCTTCACTCCTGCTATCTGCACAAGTCCCTCTGGCTCTTTCCTCACGTCGAGAGGTTCAGCCCCTGCTTTTGATTCAGAACTGGTCACGTTCAAAGGAACTTCCAGTGTTATCTAATCACCTCCCCTAGTCTAAGCCTGCCAATTTCTGGATGGTTTTGAAAAAGGGTCATACCTTTTGATGGTACGCCCCCAAACATCAGGATTTCTTCCCTCTGTTTGAAAAAAGTTCTTAAAAACAGAGAGCAAAAAGGGCACCTGGCTGTGTACATTTCCTTTGAGAAGGGAACTAGCTGGACATGGTAAGAGTGGGACCTCTGCAAGAATGATGTAATGCAAATGCTGCTGGATTAGGGGGAGGGTTTATGCTTTTCATTCAGAAGGCTGCATGCAGATTTCCCCAACCTTGGTGACTTTAAGATGTGTGCAGAGGGCATGGTATCAACATCCCAGGCCAGCT
>JANHFQ010005796.1:20889-36310 GCA_032468035.1 Aparallactus werneri | reverse complement strand
TATTATGTACGCCGCCCGGAGTCTCCGGATTGGGCGGCTTATAAATAAAATTAATAATAATAATAATAGTAAAGACTAAGTAAGTTTTTGGGATAGGTATTATTAACATTTAGTAAAGATATTCTTCCTTCATAAATATTCCATCTTGTTAAATTATCTAAAAAGGTTAATATTATTCCAATGCCGCAGTCCCCCCCCCAACTCTCTGTTCCATAAATCCACCAGGGAGTTGCTTTCAAACTGATTTAAGCTTGGTATGTCAAGTTCATTGATCACAGTGAACTTGACAGCTCTTAAGCACAGTAGGAGACTAGAGTTAGATTACATGACCATGAGATATCTCACTGGATTGCTCCAGAAGAAGAAGAATATGCCCAGAGTGTGTGTCATCTTCTGGAACAAATGATGAAGGGAGAAGTACTGGGAAGTTTTAAGGTCAAAATATAGGAAAGGATAGTTATTTCAGATGAAGTTGCAAAATTGTAAAAGCACTGATATCTAGGTATAAAACCCAACACCATCATGACTGTTTAAGAAATAAAAAAATCAGAAAAGTATAGGCTGATTGTGAGTTATAATTATAACTATAGACGACCTCTCTTCTTTGAGTTATAAATCTTGCACTTTATGTTGTTAACCCCAATATCTTGTGTTTGAATCATTATCCTTTGTGCTCTCTACTTTGTAATAATATTCCCATGTAATTATTTCATTTTGCAAAATCGATGTAGTGATCAAATATCCAGTTCTGCTCCTGCATCTGGATTTGGCATTTGTGGAGCTTTCTGACAGTGATAAATTTTGTCTGGATACACAGATGTGATTGGGGAGTTCTTGTTGCTCTCTAAGTTTGATTATTCACTCGCAGGTCTTTTATTATCCAACTAGGTAATATCATCAGTGTGAGTGAATGTGAGGTTTGTAACCTGTTTATATATAGTAGCTTGCCCTGCCAGTTTTGGTGGGAGTATGGTTCCCTTCTGACTGATTTCTTAATTAAAGTGTTGTTTTCTGCCTCTTTTATTATCTGGTGTTGTTTCCTACTTATGTGAGTGCTGCTTGCTGGAGGAGATGTGTTCTAGTCTTTTTGTTTCCTTCTTAGTTTTTTTTATTGTCTCTTTGAAGGCAATTTTAATGTGGTTTATTCATATGCATCTGTTGATGGTTGATTTGCCTGAATAGAAGTTTCCAGCATTTCCTAGGCATTTTTGTAATTGACTTGATCTAAAATGCTAATGGTTTCCTGTTTGAAACTGTGCTATATTTTGTCAATATGTTATGAGTTTAAGGAGTTTTTGTCATGTCTTTTAATTGCTAGTTGATGTTTGTGGTTGGGCTCTGGGTGTTACTGTACTTTCATTGTATGTTTTTGATAACTCCCGTTTTACTTCCCAGGCTATCTGGTCTTTTGGTTGGCTAAAGATGTTTTAGAGGGATTCAGTTGGTTTGTGTGCTACCACGATTGTGGTAGTCTATTCATTATTTCTGAGATGTTTTTGATGTATGAGAGTGTTGTGTTTCATAGGTTGTACTAGTTGTGCTATAGCAGGTTTTGCAGTAAAGCACTTTTTGATAAAGTTGTGTGGATATCCATTTTGTTGGAAGACATTGTATATATGCGATCTGTTTACTTTTTTCAGTATTCTGGATTGCATTTGTGCTCATCTGAACAATGTTCTTAAACACCTCCTTTTGTGTAAGATTGGGTTATTGCTTTGGTAGTGGAGCATTTGGTTGGTATGGGTTTTTTCCTGATGGTCTTGGGTTTTTAATTTACCATCATTTCCTCTGCTATTGAGGAAGGTCTGAGTGCCTATTGATCATCAATGACCTGAATAAGAGATAAGGGTTACAAATGAAACATGGTAACAAAGATCAAATATCATCTATCAATCTAGATTCAGGTGCCCTTTTTCACTACCCTCACACTTCATGCCATCCATGCTGATATATTCTGACTCTGAAGATATTTAACTCTATAATCAGGAATTTGCTTACAGGAAGTACTCATAGGCATAACAAGTCTAGATTAATTGCTTTATTGCAGAAAAGGTGGAAGCCATATTTATGCATAAAATTTACCTATTGCAGCACACAGAAAGAAGCTCTTTACATATGTAAAGTTTAAATTCTAGTCCCTTCCATCTCTTCGAGTGAATAGAAATTTGGCTGGCCTACAATATGGGTACATCGACACAGCGTTTACGCAATTATTCTGCCTAGCTTAACAACTGCTGCTTCTTATCTCCACAGCTTCAGGGTTACATTTATGCAGCAAAGTCATACAAGTCTTAAAAAGTGGGGCTTAATCATAATAGCTCATCACGTTCATAGATATATGAGTGAACTTTAGCTATTTAAGAGCCATTCCATATTATAGTTATTTTATGATCAAATGTATCTGTCTGTATATCATAATCAACCATCCACTATGCCGTTCATTACACAGTTACTTAAATAATATTTAATCACTTTGCAAGAGTCTTCATTTTACCTTTTTAATTAATTATGACACAGTATGTCCAATTCTTGCAGATACTTCCTTGTCGTGTATTATTTAAAAAGTAATTATAGCCATTTTGTATTTTACTCTGATAAGACTCAGCTTCTGACAGCTTCTTTCAGAGCCTTGGTTTTTATGATTTAATTCTTTGAACTGTATCTTTTGAAAAACCATTATGAATGCAAGTTAGTGTCTTGTGGAAAACGTTTGCGGAATTTGATGTAAAAAGAAGGAGGTGGAGTAAAAGAGATACCTGGGAAAGGGGGGAAAAAGCTAGAAGGGGGAAAAAGAGAATGTTTTCAAGGTACAGGGAGAAAAGACATTGTCTTTCCTTACAAAGGATTGAAGGATTGAAACCCACATCCAAATTTGCTGTTGTCTTAAGATTCTTTAGTTGCCTGCAATCATTATGAAAGCAATAATTTAAATTGATAAAAATATACCAGTGTCTCAAAATGGCTGTGGCTGACTCATCAGGCTGGCTAATCAAATTGCTATGAGTCACCACTATAGTAACAACATCATTGTCTGATATGCATTCATTAAAAGAAATAATTAGTACAAAAGTGTAACTAAACAATGGAATTGGCTTAAGAATCCTACAATTTTTATATTTATCTCATTGTTAAGATATCGTGAGCAACATTAAACAAATCTAGCCATTTATCTATCAATCATAGAAAAATCTGTAGCATAAACATTTTTCTTTCACATCAGTGCCTTATGTCATACTTTTTCAGTCTGATTCCTAAATAAATATTTATTTACTTTGAAGAGTTTACTTAAGTTAGTGTTTTAATAAAATGGATGTTTTAGAAAGCCAGCACCTTCAATTTTTGTCAGAGGATATTATTTGATAAGGTTATGGAGCACTTTGAGGACAAAAATATTGCTTGGAGCATGCTACAGTGCTCACATCCCATCTCTTTGTAACCCCATAAACCAAATGTATCTTTTCTCAGGTTCAAAATAACACTGCAGAGGGCCCCAACCTATCCAGAAAGAGACAGCTGCTTTAACCTCATAAACCTCCAAATGGCCTCAATGACTCTCAGAAAGAATGCTAACAACCAGATGATTGCAAGGAATATAAATCCTTCCATCTTCCACCATTCAGTCAAAACTGAAGAAGTTTTTGGCATGAGAAGCAAAATGTCTTCAAACAAAAGTCCAGCTGCCTTTTGAAAAAGTACTTTGGGGACAACTATGACCTGGATGACTGAGAATCTCTGTGGACATGTAACCTTATGATGATACTACACGAGATCCAAAGCATTGCTTATTATTTAATGTTGTCCTTGGTTATTTAATATATATATTCCTATAGGATACAAAAATCAAGGTAAAGAGACATCCAGTATGTCATGAAAAACAAAATAGAAGTTTATTTTTAGGACATTTCCTCCTGATTTTGTCAACATGACAGAGTCCAGATTCAGTTTTCCACTTTTTATTATTTTATTTTATTTTATTTTTTATTCATTCAATAAATTTGTATAATTCTGTCAGACCCAAAGGGGCTATTCCTACCCCTAACAAGCCCTCTTAAACCCTTTTTGACCCCAAGCAGAGGAATATGACTTGCCTTAAAAAAAGTTGAAACTGACCAAAGGTAGCAAGGAATTTAACCCATGTTTTAATTATTTATTTTATTATTAAAATTTCATGTTATTGTACAACTACAGACCTGGTGAAGAAATTGCAGCAATGTAAGTCAGCAGAAACCACAAACATTCCATTCCAAATTTAGGAGTCGTGTCTAAACCTATCAACATTCCACTGCTTGTTAACATAGGAACAATGTGCATTTACAATAGCATTGCCACTTCGGAAAAGTGTAGCCTTTCCTAACAATGAACATGACTCTATTTACATAAGCAAAAACAATCTTAGGATCCTTCCATCTCTTAAGACCTTATCTCTTACTGACCTTTCGTCGAGCCACCAAAACATGGCTATGCCATGACAGGCCTGGGGCCAATGATCCCATCCGAGGAAGGGGTTTTTTTCACTGTTTTAATGTTTTTATCATATAATTATAAAATTTTAACTGTATATATTGTATTTTATTGTTGTAAGCTGCCCTGAGTCCTATAGGAGTTGGGCAGCCTATAAATTTTAGGAATAAATAAATAAATAAAAAGATTCCCAAAGATTGTCAGTAAATCGGTGGCCTAGAATTCCTGCTCTGTGGTTCATTATTCCTATAAAAGTCCTTATCTTTCTATGATTGCCTGTTCCTCTTATTTTGAAAGGTGGAACCTAACAATCATTGCTTCGGTGTAATTTTTCTCCTTGGAGTTGCTCTTCATTCTTTGCCATCCACAACAAGAAAAATATTTCTTCTGATTATCTCAGAGCTTATAGGGACTGATAAAGTGATGTTCCATCAGATTTTCATAATGCAGAAGTGATTGATAAGTCCCTTACCTGTCTTGGTGGCAGATCTTTCTCTTCCTTCAGGCAGTAGCTCTTCCTGGGCTGCTCTAATTTTTGTACATAATCAAGTTGTTTTTTCTAACTGTCAGGTACACTTTTATTTTTTTATGACAGGGGCCTTGGTTCGGCAGAAACACTTTAAAAATTTAGTTAAGTATAATGAGGTTTTTTTTTAAAAAAAGGTATGATACAGAGGGTTTCATGTAAAGTGCTATGAACTATGACTGAAGCACCGGTAAGAGACATTGCAAGTCCTAAAATACACACAGACAAACACACATATCACACATGCTTCCTGGGATCTTCCTCCCTGCCCCCTTTTGTAAAATAGAGTCATCTGGCAGTTCAACCATTCTCCATGATTTCTTAAAGTAGTACAAAATGGTTTTGGCCACCTCATTATGTAATTCTGTGTAAAGTCTCTAGTGTTCCAGGTATTGCTGCACTGTGACCTCAATCCTTGAGCTCATCCTGAGATAGTTGGGTTTAAGCTCCTCACTATCCAACTAAGGATGGCGAGAATCAAATGAAAGTCTGAAAGCAGGAAAAACGAGGTATGAAGAATATGTGTAGCCCACCAGGTACTGTCAGAGCACAGTTTCCACATCAAATGTCCAGGCTGGCTGGGATTGACAGGAGTTGAGTTTCAGCATTGTTTGGAAGTCCACAAGTTTGCTGTCCCTGTTGCAATAGATTCAAGAGTAGATCATGTATTATTAGCACTAATGCATTTTTCCCAATTGGCAAATGAGCTTGCCTAGTTCATCAGTCTGATTTCTTTCCAACGAAAGAAGACATCTGGCAGGAGATGATGGATACAGTGAATCGAGACCATTTTTAATGCACTGTTTCTCATTCTCAAAAAGATGTTCAACCACTGCTGTCAGAAACCTGCCATATCAGCTTATGACAGATTCATGCTTACAGCTTTTCTTTTGTTATTCAGAGAGCTATAGCAAGATTAGAACTGAAAAGAGGCAGCACTTTTAAGGTGACAGTCTAGAAGCAATTTATTTGGAACAGCATCTAGTAAATATATCCATCAATGCTAAATGCTTTGTTTTTGGAAAGGATTCTCTGCATTTGTGTTTTCTTCTAGCGAACACTGAATGTTACGAGTTTAAATCACACTGAGACCTGCCTATCTTTTCGATTCTCCCCCATCAAGACTTCTGAGAGATGTTGTGTTGTAGAAAAAGGGGCATTGCATCTTTAGAACTTGCAATGTTTTTAAAGAGTTGTCTTCCCAGTCTTTCTTTCAAAGCACCCCACCTATAAAACAGATTTAAAAGTGCTTCAAATTATGTGGTGTAAGTGTGGATGCAAACTTCTCTAGGCATGAAGATGAGAGGCCTTTGTTATTTCCAAGCAACCAGGGAAGATGCTGAATATAAAACAGAGCGCCACTAGGCATGTCTTTATATAGTATTTGTGTTGAACCAATTTATTGTTGATTTAGCTGTCATGCCACAAAAATCATAAGATGGAGCTAATCACAGGCTTATCTAACCCATTGGTCAACTGGGTGCATTTGCGAAGCTCACAGTCCTGGACAGAAGGGCAATGGCTTTGTTTATTGTCTCTTTCCAGTAAATAGCATTTAAAGCACGCTGCTTATAGTTCAGGAGATTTTTCATTTAAAACACTGGAGTCTGTAGAACTGAATGATGGGCCATTTGGCAGAGAATTCCTAGTTTCTGTGCTCTTCCTCTTCCTGTAAAAGTTTAGTCAAAGTGAAAACGTGCTTTTATTATGCTTATTTCTTTTCATTGGACCAAGAAGGATGCTGTTCATGTTGATAGTCCATCATAATCATACTGGGTTTTTTTTTTTTTGTTACATATTACCAAACAAGCAAACACAGCAGGATTGTAAAAGTTGTATGATGAATACTGGATATAATTTTTACACTCTTCCACTGATTAGTAAAAAAGAGCTCTGATTGGCTCAGGAAGAGTTCTCGATGTTTCAAAGTTGGCTGTGGTGCTGATTGTCAGAAACAGTTTGGGGAACAGTGCTGTGGAATAAATAAATGAATGTATAGATACAGATTGAGATCAAGATCAAGTGGCAAAGCTAGGAACTGGAAACATGAGTCCTAGTCCCATCTTAGACACAAAGCAAGAGGGGTGACCTTGGGTGACCACTCACTGTCTCTCAGCTCTAGGAAAGTGGCAATGGCAAATAACTTTGAAAAACTTTGCCAAAAACCCCCTTGCAATGGACTTGTCTAGGCAGTCTCCAAGAATTGAACATGATTGAATGGGGAAAAAATAGAGATACAGATAGACAGATAAGATCAATGTCTTTAAGGAGTTTAGTCCTGGCCTCCTTAATTTCCCTAATTGTGTTTCATGTCATTTCCTCAATAGTGAAGTTGAAGCTGCAATATAATCAAAGTTACTTGATTTAATTACTTTTGTTTGAAAAACAACTTCAAAGTGTTTGTCCTAAAGTAGTAGGGAATCTTCCCAAACTGTGTGTCTGATTTCACCCTTGGAACTCCTGCCTTAAGTTTGTCAACAAGACCAATTCTCCACAGCAGTGCCTCCCAAACCATGGTAAATTACCCAATATTGGAGAAAAGTGTTTTTTTTTCTTTGCACAACAACACACAAGCCCATTACCCAATCACAACAGGGACATTTAAATTGACTTAAAGTGCTTTTCCTACTTGGGGTAAAAAGCACTTTCTGATAAGTAGTTTTGGGTAATGAAGGAAAAAGTGTGGGAAGCACTACCTTACAGACTTCTGCCTGAACTGTTACTAACCTAAGCTTTGTAGCTGAGTGAGGTTCTGCCCTTTTATTACAAGAGAATTCTACAAAGATAGAGAACAATACACAAAGACAGGCCTGTTTCCTAGAAAACTAGCATTCAGGATTTGCTAATGCAGCAAAAAAAAAAGGCAGATGACTTGTTTTTCTTCTTCTGACAGGGCTATCATTCAAAATTTAATTTATTCATTAAATTAAATATTAAATTAAATATTCTTTATATATTAAGGCAGAGTTGCTGTTCATGAGAGTAAGGTAACCTCTTCAGGCAGTTAGTTTAAAGACACAGAAAAAGCATATACCATAATAAACACATTTTTAACTCTTCCAGTTCAGATGGCAAGACCACGTTGCAATGTTCTTCTACTTGGAAATAAAAACCGCAAATCCTGCTCCTCTCTGACATGCTAATGTTTCAAGTAAATGCAGATTGCTTGCTTGGAGCATTCAAGCATTCTATTTCTGCCTTTGAAGTGGCATGTTCCAGAAACTGTTCAATTGTGCCTTCATTTTGAAAGCATGTTTCAAATAATTCTTAAAACAGACCGAAAATGACTCTGTTTTTTCCCCAAATCATTTTAACTAACTAAATGTACAGCTTTGTTCATGATGACATTAAGTTAGGTTGATCAAAAAAAAACAATACCATTTTCCAATTCAAAAAAAAGCAGTGAAAGAGCTTCTATATGACATTCATAACTTTGTTTTCTCCATGCACAAATACAGAATTTTAGTCACTGGTTTACTATATCAATCATCCATTTATCTATGTCTAGCATAAAAATCTGTTCCACCAACTGAAACAAAATACTCATTAAACAGTTGTTATGGTGTTCTACTGAAAGAACATTTAGCCTGCAATTAAAATAATAAATAAAGTCCAAGCAGCTTCCAGCTGTGTCTGCTATGGCAGTGTGAATACTGATCACCTCTTTGGAGGGAGAAGAATAAAATAAATCTCCAGTCTACAGTACAACACAGTCCTTTCAACAGTTCCAAAAAGGCTCCATACCCAGTTACACCACTCGGGTGACCCTGATGACACAGATAAACCTGCAAGTGCTTCAACGACCCTCTAATAGGATGCAAATGACTAGTTGTCTGCAAGGAGTATAAATCCTTCCATTCCCCAACATCCACTCAGAGCTGAAGAAACATCTTGGATGAGAAGTAAAATGTCTTCAAAGAAAAACTAGAAAGGCCAGTTGCCTCTTGAAAAAGTACCTTTGGGACAATGAAATAAATAATCCAAATGTTAGACATTTGGCCCACCTTGCACTATCTCCCACGATTATCCTTGGATTTCCCAGTTCAGTTTACTTGTTTTGAGATCAAATATCCATGATTATTGCTATCTCAGCATTGGAGTTAATGTCTTCATATCATGAAAGCAAAGGAATTCTCCCAAGAGAGTTTTAAATGTTGTACAGCATTTGGACAAAAACAATAAAATAAAAAAGTTAAGTGAAAGAGCCCTATCCCAGTTGTTATGCTAGTGTTATGTCACTGAATCAAATGATTCCAGAAATCCTCTGGTGAATTGATGAGTCAGAGTTTAATGTTTTATGATTGGGTCTCATCTCTGTTTGGAAATCAGTGCCTAAATATATGCATACATACAGTATATAGTGCCTAGAATATATTATGAACTTTTCCGACTTTCTATTAGAATAATGGCTCTATCAGAGACATTGACTGTTGTTCATAAATGCCAGAGAAAAAAACATGATAGAAGGAAAACTCAACATAAGTATAATTTGTAAAATCTGGCATGGACTTGGGGAGAAAAAATAAGGCTCAACATTAAAAGATGGAGCACCATTAGATCTGAACTGATGAGCATTAACAGAACGTCACATAAAAACACTTTGTCACCTGTGAGGACAGGGTGGGAGGCCCAATCCAGTCAGAAACAGTGAATAAGCTTTTAGAGAACTTGGGAATTTGCTAATTTATTTTGTGACCTTTAGTTGGTATGTTTTGAAATATTAAAAATAACTTAATCATAAAAGGTGTCTCTATAACAGGACAAGCTGTTTTTTATGGCATGAGAAAAGGAACCAATTCAGCTGGAGCAGCTCTGTGGATGATTGATGACATAAATTGAGTTCACCCTTTCAAACAGACACTTCTGTTGTTTGCTTCTTGATTCCTCCTCTGTAGCACACACACCACTTTTCAGCATGTGTGGGTTGGAATATTCCAGTTGAACTCAAGGAAATGCACATTTAAGCAATTGAAGCTATCCTAGCTGCATGAGAGCTGGCATTAAATCTGTCGTTCTTTTCCAAACTCATGCCATCTAGTGGATTGAGGCTGGACACAGATTGAGTAGACTTGATTCCAAGCTTGCACTCAGCCATAAAAGGTCATTTATTGGCTTGAGGTAAATCACTGTCTTCCAGCCCAGTCCCAATATTAAAAAGGATGATTTGGAGGAGAAAATAAACCAATCTCTTCTATCTGAATTATTTGGAACAGCAAACACAAATTATATTGCCCACACTTGTACTTTCTCTTGATAAGAATCAAAAAGATTCATGGCCTGCTATGGAAGAAAAGTCTGGCAGTGCTGAATTTATCTGATCCTGAGACACGGCAAAACAACTTTTCTAAGCATCCCCTTTCCGCCCCATTGGTTCATGTGGACTTCAACAACTTCTGAAAGGCAGAGATGAGGTATTTGGTTTAAAAGATGTCCTTCAATAGCGATGCATGCAGTAAGCCTAAGAGAGAATGTAATCATTGAAGAGTAGGTGATGGACTAGAAGATGGATAGTTGCTGAAGGGCACTGTTTGGCAAAGCCAATGTCTGTATTGATATGTGGGAATGACCTTGGGAGACAGGAGGAAAAGACAAAGATTGTGTGTAAAAAGATATCACAGTCCATATAAAAAGAGGAAGGAACATGGCATTACAGAAAGGAGTTTTCTAGTTTTCTAGAGAGTAAAAGGAGAGAACAGGAGAAACACTTTCAGTCTTGCAATATTTTGTGAATGTAACTTTGCAATAAGGACAGAGTTAGTACTTATAGATGTGCTTCTTGTCTGGATTACCGGCTAAAACAGCACCAGAGCTCTATCAGCCTGCTTTCAAGATCTTGGCAACCAAGTTTTTCTGAAAATTAATTTTTCTAGAATTTTTTTTAGCAAGATTGAAAAGGAATGAAATAAGGTTACAGAAATCTTAGCAACTTGATTAGTTTTAGAACCCGATTTATCTGTCAACTTGTTAAGCCAGAGATGTTTCCAGTTTTTACTAACAACCTCCATGTGACCCAATGGGGATGGTATTAATTTTTCTGATAAGTGGAGTGTGAAAGAGGCCAAAACTTTCTTAAACAATCCAAATTTCTGTTAAACTCTGAACATATTATTACACTTACACAACTATCAAAAATGGGAATATGCAAATGATCTGATTATCAGCCATCTCATGCATTGTACTTTTCTGTATATTGTTGAACCTTGGAACAATCAAAATGTTCAAGGCTTCAGTTCAGCTGGACCACAACTCACCTGGAGTGGTTTGGTCAAACGTCTGAGCCATGAAAGAAAACATCTTTCCAGTTTGTTCCTTTAATAAAAACATACAGACATAAAAGAAGCCTTGATGATTTAAACTATCATAGCCTGCCCATTTCTGTATGGTTTTCCACTGCCTTGTGACTTCCAGGATGCTTGCACCTCTCAAACGTTTTCAGGAAATATCCATCTGGGCCTTTATTAGTCCAGGGTGTAAACTGAAGCTATCCTTGGTCTGAGACTGCACTGAACTCGTTTCTGTTGATTCTCAGCACTTCTGGTTCCTTTCTATGGGAAATCTTTGACATTGTTACACTGAAGCCAGTACTATTGTCATATGGCTCAGGACCGGGTTACTTTCAGGACCGCCTTCTACAACCATTTGCCTCCCAACGTCCAATTAGATCCCACAGAGTTGGCCTCCTGCAGGTTCCGTCTGCTAAACAGTGCAGGCTGGCGGGACCATGTGGGAGGGCATTCTCTGTGGCGGGGCCAACCATATGGAACCAGCTGCCCCCGGGGATCCGGATCATTCCCGACCTGCTGACCTTCCGTCGGGCTACTAAGACATGGCTCTGCCAACAGGCGTGGAGCAAATGAGTCCATCCTTTAAATGTTTTTAAATGTCTTTTAATGTTTTAATATTTTAAATGTTTTTATTGTTATATTTATTGTTGTGAGCCGCCCGGAGTCCATGAGGTGGGCGGCATACAAGTTCCAACAATAAAAAAATAAATAAGTGCAGACCTGGCCTATTTTAATTTTGTCAGTTCACAAGTTGAAAAACAAAGTTGAAGACAAAAGAAACTCTTACCAGGAAAAAGACAGAATTATGTCATAGCCAAGAGCACTTCAACTAGCCTCTAGGCAAAAATCAGATCAGGCTCTGAATCGTCTTTTCTTCTCTGGAGAAAAGGCTGATGGCTCTGAAGCCACAAATATATCTGGTTTCTGAGCTGCACCACTACTTGTCCTCTACAGTGTTATAGGATCTCTACTGCTCTGCTATATTAGATAAAAGGCCTTCCTTTTACTAGTTAATATGAAGCCTTTTGCAAAAGCTTGTTTTGGCAGGCTTTGCTGACAAAGTGGCCTGCAAAACCAAAGGCAAACCAGATAAAATTATATGGAGAGATAATCACAGTAATTCATTGGTACTAATCAGAACAGGAAGGCTTCAGATTCATTAAACATTTCTGTGGATTCAAATATATCATTTTGGATGTAATTTGTTATCAAGGTTCATCAGGCAGTTTATTTATTTATTGATGCAACTTGTATGCCGCCCACCTCCTCACGGACTCCGGGTGGCATTTAATAGCCGTATTCAACTTGATTCAAATAGCTCAGACTCAAAGTTTCTCATACTTTACAATTCAGTGAGGCTTTACTTAATTGTGGTTTAATTTATGAACCATTATCTTCCTTAAGGAAATTTTATCATCTTACTTCATGTTATTCTAGAATGCAGAGACCACATAGTATTGAATAGGATTACCTCAGTCTAAATTTTATGTGGGACTTGTAAATTTGAGAGTGAGGATTATTAAAGTTCTAAAATAAGTTGTACAAGTATACAATAAAGAAAAAAATATACACTGTTACCTTTTACTTGTAATCTAAAAAGAGGGAAGGGCTATTTTATGTGTTATTTAAATCTTAATCTTCTTCTGTTTTGAGTAGATGCCCCTAGTTGCTATAGAAAATCCTAATGATGTATTTGAGGATGGAGAAAATCCCCCAAGCAGTCGATCATCTGAAAGTGGATTTACTGAGTTCGTACAATACCAAGCAGATACAACTGAAGAGATTGACAGGATGTTGAGTGGGGGTCCTGGAGTACCTGCCATCCCCCTTATGGGCAGTGCCTCCTCTGAGACAGAGTCTGCCTCAACAGTGGGTTCAGAGGAAACCATTGTACAGCCTCCATCCAAGTTGACCCAAGGGACAGGATCTCGAAGTGGGAAGACAATGACAATTCAAAAGACTGCAATGCAGTGCTGTTTGGAATATGTCCAACAGTTTTTAACCAGATTTATCAACCTCTACATCATTCCAAGCAATTCATTGTCTCGGCCTTTGGGAACAGGGATTCAGGAGGACCTTGTAAGAGGGAAAGGAGAGACTGCACAGTGCACAAGAGAGTCACAAGGAGATGCATCCAGAGGGAAAAAAACAGCTAAGAAGACAACACCAAAAGAGTACCTCTCTGCATTCATTGCTGCATGTCAGCTCTTTCTTGAATGTTCAAGTTTTCCAGTTTATATTGCAGAAGGAAATCATCCCTCTGAAATCCATCCAGAGAAAGCAGATGTTGGTGAGTAAATTATGTGTATGATATCTAAGGTTTTTTATTTAAGGTTTTATTTGACTGAATCTTGGGATTTGGAGGGAAGAGGGAGATTATTTCTACATTGCTTTTTGTTCCCTGCTTTATCTAACAAAAATACCCAATGTTTCCTTTGTTTGGCAAATTAGAATAGAAGTTAGAGATATGCTGAAACTTAATTTTGAGAATCAATTTGAAGTCTGCTCCAGACTAATGTGTATTTAGCATATTAGCATCCATCAGAGTTCACATGACATGACATTGAGTTAAATGCACATCTTTACATTTTGGTGCATGTTTATGACGTACTGACATTGGTCAGATTTGCATAACACAATTAATCAAAGAAGTATGTTGTTTGGACCTGCTAATCCACTCAAGCATAATTTAATCTAATTGTTACTCGAACTATTTCCCCCTGTTTAGGGCAAACCCAGAAACCTAGTCAACCAGTTATTCAAGCCCCAGACACTCAGGTCTCTCTACAAATGAAACAAGTAGAGGTGCTATATTACAAACATTGCTCCCACAACATAGTAGCCACAAAGTATGCCTTGCAATAGACTGATTGGCTGCAGAATCCAAGCTACATTTTTTTAAAAAATTGAATTTATAAGCCTTGCTGTAGTGGAATCTGGGTGGCATACATCAACTATTGATAGGTGATCAATGAGTAAGAGTTCGTTGACATAATGAAAAGCTTTTGGTGAAACATCTGAAGCTAAATCAAACAATGGAGAGGTGGGGACTAATAATAGTATAGTTTTATTAATCTTCAAGAACTCTAGGCATTTTTCTTCTTTGCTCATGTTCTAGGATAACCTCAGAGATTTCCAGATGTGAGGGCTTCTTTTATAATTTTCAGGAAGAGCCATGTTGACTTGGAAATTCTTGGAGTTGACTCTATACATCTTGAAGTCTCTGAATTGTGGAAAGCTGTTCTAGATTCTTAAAAATGAACTACAGTTTCTTCTCCAAGTCCATTCTTATATGTGACGTCTGATTCTGTTTTTGTGTCTAAATTAAGGAAAGGTTATTGGCTTGCCTCTAATAATCAGTCTGGGTTTTTCTTTTTGTGGCACTTGAATTCATATTCAAGTATTAACATCAGTATTTTTGGCCATTTAAGTTTGTATTACTTTTTGCTATACTGTATATGTTGTGCTTTGCTTTATCCAATGTTGGCTTTGCTTTTTCCAACAGATTATAGTTGCTGTGTTTGCAAAAACTCAATGCACCATAATGTTATGTGTCTGTTATGAACCTGGAATAAAATAAAGACATCTTATCCCTAGTTTTTAATTATTATCTATATAAATTCACATGGGTCTGAAAATTCAGATACAACCCCTCTTGCACCTACACTTTTATTTTTAATAGCATCGGTAAATCAGAATGCAGAATGTCTTAAAGATATAAGTAGAATAGTCCTGGAGTACATTCATTTACCCGATTCTACTTCTCTCTTGGACCTTGTCTTTTCTTCTCTGATTAATCTTTACCTATCACAAATTTAGATGCTGGTCACATACTAAGAAGCTATTTTAGATAGGACAACATGTCTAATGAATAGTTAATAAGATTTTTTCCCCTTTAATTACTATCACAAATGGTTTCTGGGTCTTGAGTTTCAAAACTGAAGTTTTACCTGTTAAGGTGCTAGCAAAGGTGCTATATCAAAAAGGTATAAAGGTAAAGGTAAAGGTTTCCCTTGCACATACGTGCTAGTCGTTTCCAACTCTAGGGGGCTGTGCTCATCTCCGTTTCAAAACCAAAGAGCCAGCATTGTCCGAAGACATCTCTGTGGTCATGTGGCCGCATGACTAAACAGAGCGCTGTTACCTTCCC
>JANHFQ010005794.1:256315-266825 GCA_032468035.1 Aparallactus werneri | reverse complement strand
CCCTGTAAGCCGCCCCGAGTCCCAGGAGAGGGGCGGGGTATAAATTTAATTAATTAATTAAATAAATAAATAAATTTGTTCTACCTCTCTTGAAGAAGAGCAGCCATATGGCCACATGGCTGCAGCATTATATGTGGTTGGTTTAGTTATAGGTTTAGTTCTTAATTTTTTTGTTCTTAATAAATACACTTTACATTTAAGAACGACTCACGTCTCTGTTCTTCACCATGATGTATGGCAACAAATCCCATCAATCTTCTCCTCTCAACACACAAAGCACCACTGCTTTCTTTTTCAGCTATAAATGAGATTTTGATGTGTTTTTCTGTTTAATCTCAATATCTGACCACTAAAAAAGTCATTTCAGTCCCTTTTCACACTGAAGTAATTCACCTCTTCAAGCAATTTGTTTGTAAAAATATGATTATTCAAATTCTTCTTTATTTTTGCCCTAATTGCTTTCCCCTCCTTATACATTCCTTATACATTCACATTGCAAGACATGGTTGCTTTCTAAAGGTATTCCAAAAGGATGGATTTAAGACTGCAAGGCAAGCTTGGTATACCAAAATCAAGATTTATCATCCTTTTGTGAGTTCACTGATCACTATAGATAGACATTGTTTTAAAAGGTGTTATTTTGCAGTTCTCATTATGCAGCTGTCTATTTAAATCATTTGATTCTGGCATCTAATCTAACTACCATTCTCTATCAGAGACAAATAAGAAACCATATGTGTAAAGCATCTGGGAAAGGGTTCCATTTATTTATAAGAGCATTAAAAAGACTCTGATGTCAGTTACTTAACAATAATAGACATTCCTTTACACCTATAGTGCGAGTTACTTGGCCATATCCCTCTGTGGTATCTTATACCTACTGCTGTTTCCTTCATTATATACAGATGCACAGCAGTGGAGACAGTAATAGCCTTTCTTAATTAAATAAAGCTAAATGTTAATTAGTCAGAAAAATTGATTTATTTTCAGCACACAGAACTTTCCATTGTGTATCTCTTCTTCGCTAAAGAACAGGTTGTACAGTCATTTAGAACTTTGCATCTCTCTCTTTGTTTCAGGTCTGTATTTGGAGTCTTGTGGTGGGATCTAATCGTCATAGAGAAATTATAGGTCTACAGATGTTTTCAAGATGTTACTCTGTCAGTAGCAGATTATCCCCTGTAGCAAAATCTCATTAAAGTGCAATTTACAGAGCTCTGGTGATGTTGCCATCAACCAAAATTAAAGGCATTAATTTTTCAAAGTTCACAGAAGTCCTTACATAAATGATGTAGCAGTTTGCAAGAACAATTTACAGAAGTGTTATTTGCCGAATTAACCTGCATTAACAGAACAAATGTTTAAGAGTAGAATGAAGGGTTGGGCAGTGAAATTGCAGCTGCTTGCCTTTTGTGAGAGGTGCTACATGCAAAAAATTGTGTTGAATTGTAACAATGATTGCATGCTGGGTGAAAGGGTCGGAAGAAGTAAATGAGCACCTGAACTCTTGCTTTAAAGAGTTAAGCCTATAATAGAGGGAGCACACAGAGAGACCTTAAATTTTACTTGGAAACATCTGTACTCAAGATCTTTTAAAATATTCCCATTTAGTGAATGAGTTTGTACAGCTCATGTTGTGACTAGGACTTTTCAATATGTTACCACATGTTTATGCAGATATTATGCAGAAAATAGAATAAATTCACATGCAAATTATTTTACATGATCTATGTTTGCGTGTGTATGTGTGTGTATGTGTGTGTGTGTGTGTGTATGTAGGAAAATTATAGCTTGTCTTATAAAAATAAGTGTTTCTTTCTCACTCTGGAAATTCATCTACCTATCTAGGTTTAAGAATGTATTTATATATGCTATATACATATATACTATATGTTCAGTATATGAAATGCATCGTGACATTTTTGCTAAACTTTTACTGATGTAAAAATAGTCATCAGATGCTGAGAAAATTGCACTGGTCTTTAATGTCACACAATATTATTCTGCAGAATGATATCACTAATTACTATAATATTGATCACATTTATCTAGAAAATCCACTCAGTGAACATAGCAAAAGTGCCTATTTGAAATTTTAACATTTAAAAATCTGGTACATGAAAAATTAAAGAGTAGCACATTTATATCCCTATATCCTAGTTAGTTTTTAATTTTTTTCTTTGTATTTCCAAAACTTGAACTTTTTGAAAGGTAATATTTTCTTAGAAGGACTTTTTGAACATTCAGATATATGTGAATATTTTTATCAAAACAGACTTACACAAATGAGCAAATTCTAATAGCAGAGTCATCGCATCCAAACTCTCAGGGTTAAGGATAATTTAGAAAGTGACAAATCATCAAGATCCAGCAGATAGGAATATAAAAACTTATATTTCAAATACAATAAATCTGCCAGCATGACTTCCTCTCCCACCATGACATATTGATTCAGAAAATATTGACTGCTGATAAACTACTACTAAATAGATTTAATTCATTCTCAGTTGGGGCAGAACAAGACACAGAAGAGTAAAAGGGACCTGGGAGTCCTAGTACCCAGTACTCTATGTAGTCCTGGCGGAGAACCTCAATGATAGATTGTGCCCCAATGTGGCCCAATGACTACACCATCTATGCATAACACAAATGGCCCCCTCATAACCCTGAAGCTGATGGATTCTTCCTCATGTATTGGTCAAAGTATCAGAATCAAACTTTATAAATCTTTGCCTGGCTCAAAGCAGCCTTCAAGCTAAACCTCCACATTTTAAATGGGGTTCTTGAAAGTGACCATTTAACTGAAGTCACCTACCTATCTAGTTGCAGATTGAGTACTATTGATTATATACCTATCTTTAGGGATCTTTTCATCTATGCCAAGGCCCTTATGTATATGTGTGAAAATGACTTTGGAAGGTGACGGTGGAATAAGGAGCAGAGATTCAGCCTAGGGAATTTTCAGACAGATGTGGAGGATCCCACAGCTGAGTAATGGGTAGAGAAATAAACTTAGAAACTTAGTAATCATGTAGAAAAAGAGACAGTGGGAGATTTGTACTTTCAAACTTATAAGATTCTGTTAATGTTGTTTACACTAAAGTAGAAGTTCACTTATCTTGTATGGCATGCATATAGTGAGTCTGTTTTTGCATTAAAGTACTACATCCCTGAGAAGAAATGTTTTATTTTTGTGCTTGGGGAAAGGTCTTGTCCAGTATCTGAAATTTTCTAATATTTCAATGGCATTGAATTTATCAGTTTAGGAATGAATGTACATTAAGATTGTGACAAATTTTATTGATCTCTATTGCATCTGATAGGCTATCCATTATTTAAATATCAATAAAATTGCAACAATAAATTATTAAATCATCAGACAACAATTGAAGAATTTGAAAGGAAATATAAATAAAACTGTTCAAGGCAGCATAAATTCAGATCCAAACTAGCTGAGAAGTAAAACATTTGTCTTGAAAGAGATGTGATACCAAACTTGATGTCTACAAAAGCAGTTTCTCTTTTATTTTTCAATAACAAGATTCTCCAAAATCTATTTTTTAAAAGTAAGTGTTTAATGCAGTGGTATATCCTTGGGGGGGAAAAACCCTCCAGTGTCTGTCAATGACCTGATTAAACCATTTATAGGCTTCCTTCAACTTTCAATTAAAAATCTCAGCTACTTTTATTAACAATCTTAAAGCACTTCAGAGAGTATATTGTTAGTCCCACGAGTGGTCTCTTTCATTGAGTATTTAATTTCTTTTGTCTTGGTATGTTCATCTCTATGAACTGTCCTTAGGAGAAGAGCAGGGTGCTAAAAGGTTTTTTTTAAAAAAATGTTTTTGGTACATAAATGATACAACATTAATTCAACAGTTGGAATCACATAATAAGCTAATAAGGATCAAAGAAGCATCAGGGATAAACAAAGAAGCATTAACAATTGTTAGAAGTAAATTAGTTGTTAGTTATCTCCTTTTATTTTAGATTAAAGGCTTAACTTCATTACTTTTAAGGCACTTTATTAAAAATGGCTGGCTTTAAACTGCAATGTTAATCTTTACAAAGTTTACTGCTGACTTTTCCATCACATTGGGTTTTTCCTCTGAACCACTAATTTGACGTCATTGTCAGCATTCCAACAAACAAACGCCAACCCAATAAACACTGAGACAAGCATTTCCTCAAAGTTCCATTTTATTAGAGTTGTCATAGTTGCATATCCAGAGGTGGTATTCAGCCACTTCTGACAAGTTTGGGAGAAACAGTAGCAATAATTTTAATTGGTTCAGAGAACTGGCAAACAACACCTCTGATTGGCCCCTCCCTATCCCGCCCTTCCAGGAGTCTCCACATGCTCCTATTTGGCTACCAGGATGCTTCAGGAAGGTTTTCTAGGCCAAAATGGGGCACAGGAGGGTGCGGCGCTGTGCCCCATGCCCTATTTGGCTGCCAGAAGGCTTCAGGGTGGCTTTCTAGGCAAGAAATGGGGCGCAGGGGTGTGTGTGGTGGTCCACTCAGTCACATGACCTCATGGTCATGCCCACTAAGCCATGCCCATAGAACCGATAGTAAAAAAATTGAATCCCACCACTGGGCACATTTGGGAAAACCCCAATCGGAGAGTTATGAAACTTGTATTTTGAGTGCTTCACATAGAGTTTTGTGACCAGGAGTTTTTTCATGACTTGCTGCACTAGTTTGACATGCTTCTCTAACATTTCGCTGAATATAAGAATATCATTCAGATAAACTAGGACCCCATTATATAAATGCTCACACAGTACTTCATTGATTAATTGCATAAAGATTGTGGGGGCTCCCTGGAGCCCAAAAGGCATGATTCGGAATGGAAAACTTCCTAACGGACAATTGAAAGCTGTTTTCCATTCATCCCCCTCCTGAATGCGCACTCTGTAATATACTTCCCTTAGAACCAGCTTAGTAAATATCTTGCCCTTCGATAGGTGATTCAATCAGTCTTTCATGAGGGAGTTAGTAGGTGTTTTGCACATGCACAGCATTTATTCCGCATAAATCAATGCACAGCCTCATCCCCCCATTTTTCTTTTCTTCAAACCATACTGGGGCAGCTACTTTTGTGGGCTCGATGAAGTCTCTGGCTAAGCTGGTGTCAATATACTTTCTCAACTCAGTCGTTTCCATGGGTGTTATAAAATACATTTTTGATTTTGGTAACTTGGCTTCCAGCTCAATTTCAATTGCATAGTCAGTTTGTTGGTGGGTGGGAAGATATTGCATTTCTCCTCACTAAAAATGCTGGCCAAGTCTCTGTATTCCTTAGGGATTGAGGGTTCACCTGGCAATGGCTCTGTGCTGCTTCTGATGGTTGGGAGCTAATTGGTGGCTGGCCCCTGTCAGGAGGCATAGAAGGCAGTGGGCCAATGCCCAATATGATCTTTCTGTAACCATCTTCCTATTTGATTGTAGGGGCCCATTTGTCTAGCCAGGCAAGTCCCAATATGATGGATTTGGTAATCCTGGGGGCTATAACAAATCGTATGAGCTCCCTGTGCTATCACATTTCGAGCCTAACAAGCTCTGTATCTTGTGACTTCATTCCTTCTGCAATTACTGATATTAGGTCACGGTCCGACTGGTACTGGTTTCCATATTGATTGATGTACACCCAAACTTGGTTGAGGAAATATTCCAGCTTTCCTGGGGTTCCATCAAAATTAACTCTGAATCTCGGTGGCTGCACCATGCTAGGAGGGGCCAGCTGCTTAGCTGCAGGTGCTGATTGAACAGCTGGTGGTGGGGCAAGGACCTGTTTCTGCACTGCACTTGGCTGCTGGGATAGAGCTGGCTATTGGTCCGGACCTGGCTGCTGATCCGGATCTGGTGGTGGGGCAGGAACTGGTGGTACAACCGGTGCTGGCATCCACTGGTATTGCATTCACCCCTGGCCAGGATAGAAGCCCTAGCCAGGGGAATACACTTGGGGGGGCAGCATAAAAACCAGCTGGCGAGGAGGGATGGCTGGATGCTGTAGAAGTCCATTTGCAGGTGGAAGCTGTTGTTCCTTTCCTGAAGGGTGGCCTGGTTCTCCTCTCATCTCTGGCTGAACAAAAGGATGCCATTGTAACACTATGCCCACTTGCTGACCCCGGGTTGGGAAACGTGAATGTGGGTTGTGTTAGGATCCACCTTGGCTGGCCAACCTGAGTTTACAGGGCATAACTGCTGACCTTGAGATGCTCAAATTGGTCTGGGAGACCTGTCAAAGAGTGGCTCCACAAGGGAGGCAGCAGGCTCCAATCCCGGGAGTTTTCTGATCCCAAAGATCTTGGCTCTCTCCATTCAGGACCATGGGCTGACCTTATCAGACTGATCCCTGGTCGATGTTCAAGTGGCCTTATCTTGGGTCCCATCTCCAGAGTTGGGTCAGCCTGACAGAGTTTCCAGGACTCTGGCTCCTTGGGCCGTGCACCTTGCAGTCGTTCTGCTTTGGCAGCTTCAATAGCTCATGCCATTTCTTCAGAGGGAGAATACAGGTTTTCGACAAATGACCCTGTATCAATTCCCACAGCTCCCTCTTCAGCCATCACCTTCTCTTCCATCTTCCCTGAGGGTTTATGCCACCCAGTAGGCAGGTTAGTGTTCAGGGCTCAGGACCCCAGACAGCCCCCAGTTACTGAGGAGCTGCTTAAAGTTTTAGGGATTTAGGTAAATGTCAGTTTTCCAACAAACAAACTCTAACCCAATAAATTCTGAGACAAGCATTTCCTCAAAGTTCCATTTTATTAGAGTTGTCATATTAACATATCTGGGAAAACCCAAATCCGAGAGTTCCGGGTTTTCCCTTCCCAAAAGAAATGCAAAGATCAATCTCCTGCACCCACCAGTCCATCACATGGCCCAATCAAAATGTCATCCCAACTGGAGACATTCCTCCAGACACTCCTCTCCAGGTGCAGGGTAACGTGTCCTTGACTTTCTGTGAAATAATGTTGTTGACTCTAATCTTCCACCACTCTATGAAATCCCCCTTCCCAAATTCCCAGGCATTAAATGTGGCAGCCTCGAAGCTTTCAAGTAAAATATGGCTTCCAAGGCTGACAGTCATTCTCAATTAAATTTGCATGAACATATCTATTGCCTGAATCTGGAATCTAACTCTTCTAAGGGAAGTTTATAGCAGTTTTAAGGATAAAAATAATCCTGGAAATTATAGGTTAATGGAGTTTCTAAAAATCTCTAGTTTCTGTCACACAGCTACAATTTCTAGGAGATTTACATTGACCAAGATTCTTATTTTCTCCAAATGTCCAAAACAGAGATGCTGAAAGTTTGGGTGGGTAAGTCTACTGAGCACATTAAGTCCCCCTAAATATTTAGAAATAATTTTTCATACTTGCTGTGTCCCAAACTTATTTCTTTGCTTGCTTGTTTATTTTTGTTTTTGTCTGTTTGTATCATTTATTGACTGCTCATCTTACCATAGGCAGCTTACAGTCATAAAAATGTATCTATACATATACATTAAAACATAAATAAATTAAAACCAAACATAAAAATCTAAGGACACATGGGGAAGGTGAAGGCAAAGTGGGGTGGGTGGAATCTGTTGTTATTCGGTCAACCACCTCCACTGTGCTGTTCCACCATTGAGACATCAAGCCAACTGGCAGAGCCAGGTCTTTAGGACCTTATAAAAGGATAGGAGGATTGGGGCCAACTTCACATCAACAAGCAAGATGTTCCAGAGGACAGATGCAACAGCAGAGAAGGTCCTCTTCTTGTATCCCACCAGCCAGTATAAATAGACTGATGGGACCAACAGCATTCCTCCTCTGCCAGCAAGAGTGGGATGGGCCAATCCCAATGGGGTGAGACAGTCCTATATGCAGTACTTTGACAGGAAGCAGGAGTCAGTAAACCTGAATCCAATCTCTGGATATATATATTTACATTAAAACTATATCTAACTGTCCCATCTAATATTTGCAGAAAATTATAAATTGTCTTGGGAAATAGCTACCTAAAAGAACCAGAGTCACTATGGGTTTTCCAGTAATACCAACAAAGGGCTAGATCAACATTAAATCTTAGACATAGAAGACCAAACAGACATTGCTGCTTTTTCTTATAACGTATTTGTTAATAACCAAATTTTGGCTCCTATATCAGCTTCACATTTATATCACAGCACAGTTCCCAAATTCAGGAGAGTTTTTACTTTTAGTTAGATGTAATGCTCTCCCTACAACTGTATTGAAAGGGAAATATAGGAAAACCCCTTATGAAACTTGCCTCTACCCCTGTGAGATGATGCTATAAAAACCCAAGTTCATGTTGTCTTGAACTACATACTACATGCTTTGAACTAGAGCTAGTTCTATAGGGACTGCTAGTTCTATATAGACATTCACCACCAGCTGATGTCTCTTTTTAAAATCTAACTTTCCTGGGGTACTCTGATAACTTTTATTTGCATTATTTACTAGATAACCAGAATAAATCTCTCTCCCCCAAAATTGGATATATATTTTTTGCTACATTATGTGTAAGCTTCACCCACAAATACAATAGTTGCCAGTAGTCATTTTGCTAAGAGTTTTTTGTTTTATTGAATGTATTTTTGTTGGTCAGTGACCAAAATAAAATTTCTGTCTGTCTTTGATGGTTACATATTTAGCATTATGCAGGTGAGAGGGCACTTTGATTTGCCTTGACAAAGCACTTCATATCACCTGCAGTCTACACATAGCTTCTCCCAGCCTTTGGAACACCTTTTGGAAAAAGGTGTTTGGTATTCACATGCCTGGTCTTATTTTTTCAATATGCATGTTGGACAAGCCTAGAAACAAAGAAAAGCAAAACAAGACAGCTGATGCCTTCCATATCTAAAATCTAGATGGTTGTGTACTTTGTGCTATTTTGCTAGTATGCCAAACATGCTCCATATCTGTTTTGGATGGTTCTCAGGTCTCTAGAGTAGATTTGTGATGTGTGCAGAAGTAGAAAGGAACAGGAGGTGTGCAACCTTTTGTCGCAACCTTTGTCATCATGTAATTAAGCTTAGTCTCTGGACAGTACTTGAGAAGGAAACTAATTCTCTCTCTTCCTAATATAATTCATAATATGCAGAGTAGCACATTAGAAGAGTATAACCTATATAACTTAATTAATGTTCATTTTTGTTCCAGAAATAAAACTTTACCTAATTCAAGCTGGTTTAAGAATGTATGTAATTTTAATTGCATACCTGCAGAAAATAGTAATTAGTCTCCAAAAGTGTTTGGGGAAATTATTCACATCATTATTTTATGGCTTTGTCTTCTAAATAACACTATGCAACTAGTAATAATAGTAACCATATTATGAGCAGGAACTTAATACGCCTGTGAAATGGTGATACTGATGGGCCATTTGTTGTAGGACCATTTGCTCTAAAAATGCAAGGTTGTGGCATGAACTCAGAAGGCACAAAGGAGATGCGTATTTGCAAGGCTTGCATTACAAAGATAAAGGGAGTATGGACAGGTGGGGCCCCTTTCAATGTAAAAAACAAGTTGACTGTCAGGCACATCTTATCAGATGGGTGTCAAACTCGCGGCCCATGTGCTGGATGTGTCACGTGCTGGCCCACCCTGATTTAGCAAAGGGGGAAAAGTTGTGATACATCAAGTGATGACAATGTGTCATCACGAGTTTGACAGCCCTGATATAAGACATATTGCTAAGATAAGAAATAGGGCTAAGATAGAGCCAATAGAAGACTTGCTAAAAGTCTTCTAGGATGCCTATTAGTTAACTTTTAGGAATATAGTTGAAATAGAGCCAATAGCATTGTTGGATAACTTTCAAAGCATTTATTAGTTAAGACTTAGAAATAGGGATGGCATGGAGCCAATAGAGGACCCTTTAGATAACTTTCAGAATGCCTATTAGACAATATTTCTTTATCCCACCTTCAAAAACTGTATAAAAGCTTGTTGAATCCTTTGTTCTGGGTTCTGGCATTTTGCTGGTTGTGACCACTTTTGCTGAAGTGCTTCAATAAAAGGAAACAAAACCTGCATCTCATGTCTGGTGTTTGGCTTTCGCACCAGGCTCAGACCTGAATTGGGGACAACAATACATTCTTGTGCAAAATGGTGAATGCTAACTATGATTAAAACCTGAGTACTTGCCATGTGTATGTATGGGTGGATCAAAAATGTGAGAAATAAATAAATACATATTTACATATGGCAGATTAAAAAAACAAACCAGAAACATGTTCTTGGAAAATATAAACTAATATTAAACAGGGGGTTGGACTTGAAGACCTCCAAGGTCTCTTCCAACTCTGTTATTCTATTCTAAAATGTCATTATATAATGACATTATAAAGAGCCGTGGTGGTTCAGTCTGTAGGTTGCTGTGCTTGGAGTGCAGCTGCCTGCAATTAGCTGTAGTTCGAATCTCACCAGGCTCAAGGTCGACTCAACCTTCCATCCTTTCGAGGTGGGTAAAATGAGAACCCAAAATGCTGGGG
>JANHFQ010005784.1:18932-29790 GCA_032468035.1 Aparallactus werneri | reverse complement strand
TGGGTTCTCATTTTACCTACCTCAGAAGGATGGAAGGCTGAGTTGACCTTGAGCCTAGTGAGATTCGAACTTGCCTTTATTACAGGCATCTGGCAGTGAAGTGCAAAGACAAATTGGAGCACATAACATATTGCACCACTTAAATAAATAAATAAATTCAAGAGCAAAGTTCTTCCAATTATACCTTTATTTTGTGCATGAAGTCTGCATTTTCTTGGTTTCTGGTCAACCAGCCCATTTTAAAAGTGGGGGAGGGGCAGGGGAAACCAGGAATCCATCTGCCTTGTAGTCAGAATATCACTGGAGGCGAACAAAGTGGGTAGCTAATCTTCAGCCAGTCTCAGATACAGAGTTATGGAGCTCAACAGATAGTAATCTTTCTGCTGCAGGAAACAGCTTTATGGATGAGACCTTAAGATATTTTATTATGGATTTAGAAATCAAGGCCAGTGGATAGCAGTTAAGCTTACTTCAAGGTAAAGCTGGTTTTAAAATTGACAGTAATTCCCATCATTTTTATTTTAGGCTGCCCAATCTCTAATTTTAATATAGGTTCAAATTGGGTAATATAAATTCCATTTTAAACTTGACCAAAAAATGAGAAATGACCAGAGAAAACCAAGATTACAAATAATGTTGCTTGGAAACTCCATTAAATTCATTTTAATAGTGTGGTTATTGAACATTGTAGTTCTCATTTGTAAGCATCCTAGTTCTTCAGATAAAAATCTGATAATTCTGAAATAAACATGTAACTATTATTTTCCTTATAAAGCTTTCTTGTTGAATACTGCTAATCATAATATATTACTGTGGTGATAAATGAATTTGTTTAGAACTGACTAATAACAAAAGTAGCTGTGATTTTTTCCTATTTTTTTCTGAAAAATGTATAATTTGATTGCAGGTTTATTATAAAATAAGCAGTTATCATGACTTTGAATCTTGCAAATGAGAAGGGAAGGCAAAAATTAAATGACATGATGCTCTTACATCCTAATGCATTTAATTTCTGCCTCATTTTTTCAGTTTTCATTTAGTCATAAGTGTTTTTTAATTTTTTTAAAAAATGATCCTTGTCATGCAACTATTGCAGGGGTTTGTGTGTATGTGTGTTTCAAATTCAGATAGATATTTATTTCCAAATAGCTCCCTTTAAGATAATTTCTTGCTGTGTTTTTCTTTTTTCAGGTAAAGAAAGCTTTCTTTGCTTTAGTGGCAAATGGTGTTCGAGCAGCTCCATTGTGGGAGAGTAAAAAACAAAGCTTTGTAGGTAAGATGGTATTTGTTGGTATGAAATTATAGAAAAATAGCATGAGTGCTTTTTTTTACTTCTTTCTTCTATACTAAAAATATGGCTTCAGGTATATAGCAGAAACTCAATTTAATGATCTTTCATTTGGCAGATTTTGGATGTAATGGACCAAATTCTGTCTGGGCATGCCTCCAAAATAATGGACAAATCTGATATAACTGAAATAGTTCAGATGAAACAACTACATTTGCATTAATCTTAGGTCATCCATTGTGATTTGAATCATTTTGGCATGCTGTTATTAAGCAATTGATGTGAATTATGAAATTAGTATAATTATGTGATTGCTGCAATTCATATAATTGGTGATTTAAGTGGACAGTTGAGAGTAATAGACTCACCTCCTCCCCACCCATGCATTAAATCAATATTTCCTTGTAATGGGAAAACATGGTTTTCTGCTAATGATAAGCCCATGTGAGAAAACATTGGAAGCTTCCAGTTTTAAATATACAGTCATTTGTAAGTGATATCTGAATTTGTGTATGATTTCTTTATATTCTTACATTTGTACTATGGTATAGTATGTGGTACATAGTCTATTTGGCCATTAACTAGATTTTAAACTACACACTACAGTAGGGCTGTCAAACTCAAGGCCTGCAGGCCAGATCCAGCCCACGATGTGGTTGGATCCGACCCACGGGGCCGTCCTGCTCTACCCAATGCAAAGAGGAAAGATTGGGCCAACTTGGCTTCAGCCTGGTCTACCCAATGCGAAGAGGAAACATGCCAGCAGTTTGGAGACTGGTATCAAGCTGGCCATGCCCACCTAGTTGGCCACACCTGCCCCCCCCCCCATGGGCAACCATAGCCCTGATCCGGCCCTCAATGAAAATGAGTTTGACACCCCTGCTCTACAGTATAAAGGGAATTGTATTTAACTCAGAAATAAAAACTTCCCAATCTCCTTGCACTCATGGCAGAAGAAAGGACAATGGGGTAAGTAAATATTAAGCAGGTTTGCTGCAGGTCATACAAATAGTGAAAAACTAGAACTTACAGTCACAGAATGAAGAAAAGAATGCAAGTGTATGAAAGATTTCTCATGAATATTTGCATTTTGATGCTGACCATTTTAAAGAATGTGTTTGATATTTTGGATCAGGTCTGGAAAACATATAAGATAACATTAACTTTTAGAACTTAGTTCTGAACAAAGATTGTATATCATTTTAAATACAACTAGAAGAGTGCTCAGAGATTATCTTTGGCTGTGCTTAAGAAATATGAGCAGTTTTTCTTGCACATAAATCTAGTTGCATTTCAAAGGAAATGTGTTTTAGCTGTATCCAATTAGGTATTTACTTTTTTATTTTTTTATTCTGATTGAAGACTGCAACTTGTTATTCTAAATAAGACTATACCGAAATCAAGGATATAATCATAATTCATTTTTTAGATTGTTTTTAAATTTTTATTCACATTTTTATGCCACCCAACTTCCGAAGGACACTGGGCGGCTTACAGAATCAGCATATATCATTTTACCTACCTCAGAAGGATGGAAGGCTGAGACGACCTTGAGCCTAGTGAGATTTGAACTTGCCTTAATTACAGGCATCTGGCAGTGAAGTGCAAACAAAAATTGGAGCACTTAACTCACTGAGCCACTTACAGCTCTTAATTGGTCTCCACTAAACTTCAGTATTGGAGGCTATTTACATGAAGCATTAAATTCAATTCTGGCACTTTGGAAAACAAGTTTAGAACTTGTATGCATTTTATTCCTTTAATATGCTAAGATGGAAATCTTAATAAGCAAAGAATAATTGGGAACTCTTATGTAACAGTCAATCTTACTTTAGCTGAAAAATAGTACTAGCTCTTTGGTGGATAAAATATTAAAACCTTAAATTTTGTGGGGTAATTATGATATCACAACTCTTAACATGACTTGTGAAGAATACACATTACTGTGTGCATATTTCCAGGACTTCAATTGGCCTTTCTTGTCATTTACCAGTAAATCTGTAAAGTTTAACGAAGTTAAAAACAAATTGGAAAACTGGATTAAATGTGCTTTTTCTTTGCCTTGTTACAGGAATGTTAACTATTACAGATTTCATTAATATACTGCATAGATACTACAAGTCTCCAATGGTAGGTGCCAACTCATAGTTACAGCTTTTGCAAATAAAAATGCCTGTTTCCTAGATGGCAGTAAATCTTAACAATGATTGGCCCAGAAAAAATGTAAAAAAATTCTTTGATATGTTTTGGGAAATATACAAACAATGGAGTGTACTCATAAACCAACTTACAACAATTAGCTGTTTACAATGCAGCTTAACAATATAGCAATATTATATCAAAATCTAATACTCTGAAGTTTCCATACAGAGGTGTCTGGAGAGAGAGGATGGCTAGTAAGTAAACAAGTATCACTTTATAAACCCCACCTTTTATATACTTGCATGCCATGTTGCAACACAAATATAAAAGGACAGAGCTAAAGGTTGTGATATGATGCAAATTTCAACTTGAGACATCACAATAATTAAGAAGACATCTATGTTTCTATGTAGGCTTTGTATCCAGCCTGAAATTAGTTATTCCTGATATTTGAATATGGTAGTTGTATTTGAACCTGCTAATAACTGAAAATGAAATATTTCTCTCTTACACATACCATTCAAATGCACATCTTTGATACTTGATCTGTTTCCCTGTTCAGTTATGTATCTGACATATTGTTAGAACCGCATACATTTATGTAAGTTATTTTTGGACACAGTAGGTTCTGGAGACAAGAGAAAAGAGAAAAAGAGCTGGAATAGATTACAAAATACAAAGACTTACAAATGGAAATAGAGCAACTGTGGCAAAAAAGGTGATACCAATAATAGTACTGGTAGGCATCTTGGATGCAATCCCAAAACAACTGGAGCACTCCTTGAAGACCATCAGCATTGACAAATTCACCACCAGTTAATTGTAAAAAGTGGCTTCACTCAGAGCAGTTTACACCATGTGGTGATACCTCTAACACCATCAAACATCAATAACTGTATATCCCAGGTCATCGGAAAGGACTTGATTGGTGCATAAAATGGCAAATCTGGTCTGAATCTGGCTGATTGTGCGATGAACCATCATAATTTCCTGTACTGACCTTTCAGTAAGTGTTGTGTTGAGGGAAAACCACTAAAATTTTTTCGCCATATCATTAGACTTTATTCCTGATTTTTTTTCTGTTTTACTGAATTTGAGACAATGAAAATTGTCAAGATTCTTTTTCACCAGGAAGTTTACACAACAGTTTTAAAAGTAGACATAGCTAAAGTGGTACACAGAGCTAGCTGAAGCAAATGTGATATTTAGTCTTTATAAAATAAATAATTCTGTTTCCTATATGGAAATTAATTATGCCTGCCAATTTTTAACACAGATATCCCTTGCTATTGGCATTTATGATCTCAAAGATGTAGAGGAAAGGAAACCCAACTTTAAAAGTTGCTGGCATTTGGAAATCTAAATGTTACAGTCTGGTTAGTTAAGAAACAGATTGTCCTCCCACAGTAATTCTGTTCATCCTGTCTTTAAATCCCAAATGTACAATTACTTCATTTGCTTATCTTCTTTATTACTTCCTAGCAGTAGCATCTGCACTTATTTTGTCTCTCATACTGCAGTACATTCAACTACAATTGCTCACAGTCATAACTAGGAAATAATCAATATATACATCAAGTAAAAAATGAATCAAGCTGCAGACTACTGATCAACCAGGACTGCAAAACTACCAATGCATTAAATGGGATCAGTGGTGGGGTTCAAATAGTTTTAACTGGTTCACCCAGGGTCAGATTGGTCATCATGGGAAGCGTGGACCATCCTTCAACCACACATGTGGAGCACATGCAGGACGAGCCTTCCACGATGGCCAACCTGACCCTGGGCGAACCAGTTGTTAAATTACCCCTGTTCCCCAGTCACCGCCTTGACTGAGCTAGGAGCCCCTCCCCCATTGGCGCTGGGTCTTCATGGGTGAGGAAAGGAGGAGGAACAGGGAGAAGAAAGAGGGAAAGCAGCCTTCTTACCTTGCGCTGGCTGCTCATTGCCCATTTTCTCCATTACAGCACAGTGCAACACAGAGCTTGTCCCACCCACCACTGCCCAGAAGCCCTCATTTCCCCCAAGCATTTCTTTGGCTACCTGATTTCCATCTCCGTGGTGTTTATCTGTTGCATTTCTCGCCATCGTGTGCAGGGGAACAAGTTTGTGGGACAAAAAAAAAGAATCAATTTCAACTTCTCACCAAAAAAAAGGTCTCGCGAAGTTGGAATTGATTGATTGATTGAACTTTTTTTTTAGTCCCACAAATTTTTGTTTCACTGTACACGACGCTGAGAAATGGGACAAAGAAATGCGATGCAGCTGGAAATCAGGTAGCCAAAGAAATGCTTGGGGGAAGCAAGGGCATCTGGGTGCCAGGTGCTGAAATGGGCATGTCTCTCTCCAGCAGTTGCTCAGGCCCACCGGAGGGAAGGCCGGCTTCTACCAGCATTTAAAAGTGATGACATTCCAGCTCTGACCAGAAAGGGGTATCCGGCATGGGCACTGCAGGTAGGATACCCACTCTCTTCAGCACCCTCCCTGATTCTCTGGTGCTCCACCAGCACTTTGGCCCTGGCCACCTCCTTATACACAGGCTCCACCCCTGCTACCTCAGTTTTCACCTGAGTGACCTGATTGAAAGTTTCCGTCATTCCTCTCTTGGACTTTTGGGGAGGGTTTTCCCCCCCGTCTGGAAGGAAGTTGAATGAAAACCAGATGTGTTCCAGAAAACAGATTTTCCAGAACACATCTAACTGGTTCGCCGAACCCCACAAAGAATTAGCTACTGGTCCTACCGAACCGGTGTGATCCGGCTGAATCCCACCCAATGAACGAGATGAAGACTTTTCCTTCATGTGTATTCCCCAACGACTGACCCCAGTGGAATTTCCTTTAAACACACATATGTGCCATGATCCTGAGTTGACTGCTTTTATATTATATTTGCAGCATTGAATGATATATTACTGCACTGCTCATCTCACACTAGTTTTGGTGGTCTTATCCTAGATCCATTATGTAAATAATAATTACACTAACTAATCAGTCAATGCAGTGCACCATCTTATTATGGATTCCATGCACCATTCTTTTGACATAGCATTGTTGAAGTTGTTTTCATTAATTTGGAATGAGGTGACTTTCTTACAACAGCGAACAAGGCATTTTTAAATTCAAACGCAGGCACATTCCTTTCATTGCTAAACATAATTGAGTGAATAATATCCATAGAATTTTAAATATTAATTAGAAAACTTTGGGGGGGGTGTCAACAAAACAGATCTCTTGCTTGTCTGCAATTGTATGTGCGGATGCCCCAGAGCTTGCCCTGTTGTACAATATCAAGGTTGCAAAGTTCCTTTCACCAAGGAGAAGGTGGAACTGGTGGAAACTTAAACAGGTATTATTGTCTCAAAAGTTGGAAAAAAAATTTTTTTGCCAAGTGGCAAGCAGTGGCAGGTGCTAGGCAATTGTTTTCTTTGAGGACCCATGGACAATAAAGATACAGTAAGTAAGGAGGTTTTAAGCTCTATTCTTAACTTTAGCAGAGAGATAACAAGCTTAAAAGCAAATGTACCAATCAAGATGATAAACAACATACAGTATATCCTTCAACTCTTAGGAGCCCTAGGAGAACAATAGCAGAAAAATCCCAAGATTACTTAAATTGGCACCTGTTGTAATCTGTATAATTACCAGACATCCCATGTGCTATAAGTTTGCATGATGAAAGGTCAGATCATGCCATCATGGGATCATGTAGAAAAGGTGATGTGAATCTGGTACCAGGTGTAAACGATTACGCTCCTGGCACTTGGTCTAGTGCAAGATAGTGACAAAAGATCCTAGTATTGCCCTTGGAATTTGAACTTGAACTTCAACACAGGCTTGAAGGTGGATGTTGTGTGACTGGTATATCTTGAGGTTTCTCCATTATTCCATAGGGTGCTTGAAGGGAGAGCTTTGACCTGGGTTGGGGGTTTGGGCGTCTGGGTTTCCTCCCACTGTTATTCTACTGGGGCTTCTGACAAGTAATGAAGCGGTTTTGTGCTCTTATGTTTCTGTTTAAATTTGTCTTGGGTTAATTAAGAAAACTGATAAAGTTAACTGCAGCAGTACCTATTTTTTGGAACAGCCTTCTTCCTGAGATCTGGATGGCTTCATTCCAATTGGACTTCTGAAAGCCTGCATATACTCAGCTTGTTGGGCAGGCCATTAGTGGGAGCTTAGTATGCCTGTTGCTATATGAATTTCCTTGATTATAGTGTGATCATTATTTTAATTGTATTGAGCTTTTATTAATACAGTATGTTGTTTACCAACTTTATTAATTTGGTTAAAAAATGATAACTATACCAGGAAAAAGAGGTTAGGAGGATAGGATCAAAGGGATACAGAAGTTAAAAGTGTCAAAAATATAGAAAAAAAACAAAAACTGGCCTAACTTTATCTATATAGATACAAATATGCAGTATAGTAAGGTAATCTCTTATTCTAAAATAAAACAAAAACATAAAAAGCTGATACAAAAGTATACCAATTAAACAATCAAAATAATATTACAATTGTATAATAAAATAACCTCTTATTCTAAGTTTCAACCTAAACATGCATATATATGTCTAATAATACAAATAAACAATATTTCTATATAATGGCAGATTTAATTGTTGAATCCTAAAATCAAATTTTCATTTTTATCTCTTTTTAAAATGTCTTCATCTATTGCTTATTAGCTACCCAGAATTGTTTAAGATGAGCACTGATATAACTTCTCCAAAATAAATGAATGAATATTATGCAGCAACAGAATATACTGTATTTGCATCTAGTAGATATGAGGCCCTTGTGGTATTAAATAATCCAGGTATTTCTGAACTGTTCGTAGCATTCCTTTGTTGGTTAGCTGCTGGGAATTGTTTAACAGCAACTAGAGACCATAGATTCCCTATTCCAATATAAAGAATGCATGCCAGTAGCTGTCTTTCACTTCATTAGTAAAATTTCACCATTCAATTTTACCACTATTTTAAAAGGAGGAATTCAACTGAGGGCAATTTTTATTTGAATAGTGTTCACTAACATATTATTTTAAAAGTACCGTTAATACTGTTTGATTTTAAATGAATAGTAGCAGGAGAAGCACGATTTTTAATTTGTACACAAATTAATATCAAGAATTTAATGCAGCAAGGAAGAACAGGTTTTTTTTACAGAATCTACTCTCCCTGTATGCTATTGACTGTGTAGTACATATTGTTTGTTTTTTAAAAAACTTTTGTGGTTTTCTTCCATTTGAGTCGAGTTCACTGTGATGAATTCATCACAGTGTAAGTTTTTGTTCAGTGTAACAGTGATGTGTTTCACACTGGCTTGCATAATGAGGTAAGATATGATATGTACCATTCAACATATATATAAAAAGGCAAGCTGGTTCTGTAGTCTTCATTTTTGAAAGAAAAATCATAGCTTTCAATGCCTTAGATTGCCAGTTTTGTAATTCTAGCCCCCAGGAAGCTGTGAACTGTCACTTAGCATTCACTTGTTAGAATCAAAGGGGGAAAGGATTAAAAACTGGAAAAGGAAATAAAGTAGGAAAAATATTATTTAGTGCTAATCACATTCAGACTAATATTCTGTTGGGTGCCATTGATATTAGAAAATAAAATGTATTTTTGAAGCAATATATAGGATGAAACATATGAGATAAATTTGTATTCTAACAAAATTGTTTCTCTTTAATGCAACATTGACACAAATAATAGTGAACTAAATGTAGTTCTTAATTCTAATAACTGGAATATGGATCTCTACTATGTAGAAGAACTGTATATAAAGCTAAGCATTTGATTTCTTTCCTAATTTTGGCAAGCTCTTCAGTTGAATTTTAAATTTATTTATTCTCTAGCCCTTGCTTATATGGAGACAATTTGGTGTAGTGGTTAAAGGCTAGGAACTGAAAGGCTTACGCATGAAGCCAGTTGGATGACTTTGGGCCTGTCTCTCTCTCAGCCCTAGGAAGGAGTCCATCCTTTTAATGTTTTTAACGGTTTTTAACGTTTTAATATTTTAAATGTTTTTATTGTTGTATTTATTGTTGTGAGCCGCCTGGAGTCCTTGAGGAGGTAGGCGGCATACAAGTTCTAACAATAAATAAATAAATAAATAAATAAATAAATAAATAAATAAATAAATAAATAAATAAATAAATAAATAAATAAATAAATTAGGAGTGTATCCAATCAGCTTTGAAGGCAATCTGTCCCTGGCTTTGTTAAATGAAGATAGAAATACACACGAAGGAGAAATGAACACTATCCTAAAACCCTTGCAGCAATGTTAAAATAGAAATATAACTGATAATAAAATACAAATAAATGATTAATCCAACAATATTACTTTAAAACATCTTTTTTTCCAGTTTAGCTCCAATTGCTAGTTTGCAACATAACCTAACTCCAAACTGAAATAAGTTATTATAAAATTTATCCTACTTCAATTCTTTCCTTGTCCAGTTATTTATTACATTCTTTTGTTTAATCTGCATTCTATAGCTTTCTGTAGGTCAAGCCCCCGCAGAAAGAAATTATCCATTTATCAGATATCTGTCATGAGCCCTGGGTGATTATCTGAATAGATCTACAGAATGTTGGAACAATAGGAACATTAGATGTGCCCAATCATCTCTAAGGTACTAGCTATTCCTCATCAAGTGGGGGAATTTATAGCCTGCCAGGCATTGGAGAACTGCAACCCTCAGCTTTTCTTATTATTTCTATCCTAGTGAGGTACACTAAAATTTGTACTTTGAGATTATCTGAAGGATCAGAGGTGAGGTTTTTTAAAGTCCTACTCTATACTAGTTACAATTGCAGTTGTATATAGAGTTACTTGGGAGTAAGTCACATCAAACAGATCAGTAGACCATGGTAGTCCTGAATCTTCAGTTATTTGAACTAAATAAATCAGATAACACAGTCTCTAACACTAATTAGTATTAGAGACTATATTTTCTGATTTGTGGAATTATTCCATAGTGGCCTAATTGGTATCATATTTAATATTGCTGATTAATAACCTTTAGGTCAGGTTATGGAATCAACATCCTTTTTCAAATCTTAATGATGTTTTTTGCATTCATTCATGAGAGTTATACTTGGCATGTTTGCTTAGAATTTATTCAATGGAAATGTGTTTATCAACAATCTGGTTATATTCCTGTTTAAATAGCATGATAAATGACATGCTGTTCATGATCTTCCTGGTGTTATGGTATAAAAGCAGTGGTGGTTTTTAAGTTTTTTAATCTGTAAGCCGCCCTGAGTCCATTGGATTGGGCGGCATAGAAATATTTATATATAAACAAACAAACAAACAAACAAACAAACAAACAAACAAATAAATAAATAAATGGTGTAGGGGCTTGAATGCAGTATTGCAGGCTATTTCGGATGACTGCAGGCTGCCAGCAGTTCAGCAGTT
>JANHFQ010005783.1:180995-191573 GCA_032468035.1 Aparallactus werneri | reverse complement strand
TAATGAAACTTTAAACCATGTAACCAATCCTGGGAAGCCGGGGGGAGGGGGGAGGGGGTGGGGGAGCGGAGCGTGATGTAATACTAAGATTTATGTGTATTTTATGATTTGAGTTTTCTTCTCTCCTGTGTTTAAAATGTATTTTGAATTTTTGAATAAAGTTTTTATCTGCAGGAAAAAAACAACTGATTTGCAAAGATGTGTGTCAGGTGGTTGATTATTTGTGAGATGAGTAACTTTGCCTGAAAAATACTATTTCTAATACTTGTGAGGATGCACAATTGGCTGTAAGCAGAACACTATTTATAAAAAAGAATATGTATTTATTTATTTAGCTTGAATGCCACTGACTTAACAATTCTGAGCATTTTGAATGCATAGGATTCTTATTTACACAGCAATGAGATTCATTCACTCACCAAAAATTTCTATGAAAACTGCTCACATTTCTGGTGAATAAAATATGACTGGAATAATCATATAGCAGGCTTGGAATAGTAAACCATAAAGGAATGTTTTGATCATGCATATTTTAATAGTATTTTCTTTAGGCTTTACAAATAGAGTTAGGCAATTACAACTATCATTGTGAAATGATATTATAAACCTCAGAAACTGCATTGTATCCATAACTTATGAAAACCTGTTAACATAATGAATTAACCACAAGTGCTGTCCACACAGTTTCCTATATGTTTAACTGCTAAAAAGCAGTACCCTGCCATTGAGAGTTGACAAATATATAAATTATCTGGTGGAATTCAAGCCAGGGAGAACGCTATTTGTACTATCTTTTTTTTCAAGTAATCATTTGCACTTGGACTGCTCTTAATAAAAAATTATTCCCTTGTTGGTCCCCTAATTGTGGAATCAAACATCATGTCTTCCCCCCACAAGCATATGAAAATTAGCAATATAGACTGATAATAGCCATTTTGAATTAACCTCATATTTCCATTTATTTAGCAAAACTATCTGCCATGATGGTGGCGGGGGCAAGGAGGGTTGGCAAATGTCTAGGACTTTTTCTGTTATATAGTTTGGAACAAATAAATAATAGTAGGGTATGAATTGAAACATAATTTCTTGGTGGGTGTGGGTGTCTCTCTGTGTGTAAACAAATCCACACATGAGTGATACAGTGGGAAAGGGGAAAAAAAAGACAAGTATGGATGCTTTGAACTTTGCTATTAGAGAAGACACGCAGAGAACACCATGGCTTGCAAAGAAAACAAATGCATCATAAAACCAATTCACTTGGAGTTTGATCATTGAAAGACAGACAATTTTTATGTACCTTAGATATTTTCAGTAGATCAGAGCTTAAATACTATGTGTGTCTAGTTTCTTTAATGGAACAAGATAGCTAGGAAATGCCAAATAAGATCCAAGACAGATAAAGGTAAGGAGAAAATTGCTGATAACAAATAATCATTACTGAGAAGTAAGGCAGCAGGAGAGTTGGTACTACCAGTAGGTAACAAGGTAGTTGTAGACATAATAATCTGCAAATCCAAGCTGCATATTAGTGATCTGCCCCCTTACATACTGGAATTTTACAGTTGCAAACACTACAAATTGGCTGTAAAAGGTCTTCTGATCAAACTGATTATATTCTACAGGATTAAACAAATGCAAGCTTGCTGATTCCCTATTTAAATGTATTTATTTATTTATTTATTTTATTTGTTTGTCAAACATGAACAAGATAACAGATATAGGTATAAATATAAACATGAACAAAGAAAGTTTATACGGGTAAATGGAGACTGTAAGACAGGGACGGTAGGCATGCTGGTACACATATGCATGCCCCCTTTACAGACCTCTTAGGAATGGGGTGAGGTCCACGGCAGACAGTTTGAGGTTGAAGCTGTGAGGGTTTGAGGATGTAACAATGGATTCGGATAGAGTATTCCAGGAATTGATTACTCTGTTGCTGAAGTCATATTTTCTGCAATCGAGTTTGGAGCGGTTTACTCTGAGTTTGTATCTATTATTTGCTCATATATTATTGTGGTTGAAGCTGAAGAAGTCATTGGCAGGTAGGAAGTTGTAATGAATAATTTTATGTACTGTGCTTAGATAGCATAGTATCTAAACAGTGCAGTTCCAGATTGTCTAAGCCCAGAATTTCTAGCCTGGTTGTGTAAGGTAACCTGTTGTGGGTTGAGGAGTGAAGTACTCTTCTTGTGAAATACCACTGGACCCGCTTGATTGTGTTGATGTCCAATACACGGTGTGGATTCCAGACAGATGAGCTGTATTCGAGGAGTAGTCTGGCAAAGGTTTTGTATGCCCTTGTTAGAAGTACAGCATTACCGGAGAAGAAGCTTCACAAAATTAGATTAACAATTCTTAATGCTTTTTGGGCAATGCTGTTACAGTGAGCTCTGGGGCTTAGATCATTTGAGATGAATACTCCTAGGTCCTTGACTACATGAGGGTCATCAATGAGATCACTTCCATCTAATTTGTATTTGGTGTTCTGATTATTTTTTTCAATGTGTAGGACAGAGCATTTGTTTGGTGAGATTTGGAGTTGCCAAATGCACGATCAATCAGAAAGATAGTCACAAAGGTCACTTTGTAGGTCAGTGGCATTCTTAGTGATGTTAAATAATTTTACGTCATCAGCAAAGAAGACACAGTTGCTTTTAATATGATCGCATAGATCATTGAATGAGGTGTTTACTATTCAGTCGTCTTGTTGTAGAACCTGATCCTGTTTTGACAAAGGCAGTGACTGGCCCGTGGTTATCCGGCTGGGCTTCTATGCCCAAAGAGGACTATAAACCTAGGTTTTTTCACTTCTAGTCCTGCACCTTACACGTTATACCAAACTCATTCTCATGAGTGCATCCTGTTCAAAGCCCATAAATTCATATATAATACTTGTTTCAACCACACTGCTGAAAAGTAGACTTTAGCTATTATCAAATTTGTTTTAAAGAAAAAAGAAAGTCAGGTGTGGAGTCAGCTTTAGTATAAGTGTTTCCTTAAAACATTGTCAAGCTAACACTAATTAATAAAATGATAAATAATGAAAAGTAGCATGCAAGTAAAGATTAGAAAAGACAATTTGTTAACTTTCCAAATCAACAAATCTATACCAGGTCTAATGACATTTGGAAGAACAATAAAAACATCCTTCCCAGAAATCTTCTACATTCTCTCAGGAAAACTAATTCACACTGCACATTTCTAGTTTCCTGAACAGTGTACACAGTAACCTTGGAGACTATAACTTCATTAGTTTCTCTTCATTTGCATTTTGGTCAATATAGACCCACAAGTCCCCATGTAAGAACAGAAAACATTATTAGACTTTTACATCAGACACACAGATATTCACACTTTTTAAAGTCATCTTTAAAAATGTATGATGTCTGCAATTGCATGAATATGTACAAACACACACACCCCCCTACACATCTTTTAGACATCCAATGAGCCAAAGTGAAAAAGACAATAGTTTTTAACAATCAAATTGCTTCTATGTTCACCTCAAATCCACTCAGTTTCTTTCACCAGCTTTAGTCCATTTCAATATTCCACATTTTGCACTTTATATTGCTTTTTGTCACAGACCTATAAAAAGTTTGCCAGACAGAAAAGCAAAAGCTTGCGCACATTACTTCCCATCTTGTAGAGATGCAAAGAAACACTGTCTGTCACAAAGTGTTCCAAATGCTCATAATAAGCTCTGATCCTGGTTGCTGTGAAGTCCCAAATTAGCTTTTTAGAAGGCAATTATATGCATCAGGTGCATTAGATCAGAATCAAATCTTAACCGTCGTGTATGCAAAATACTATTTTTCACAGTGTTAATGTTATGAATATCTGTGAGATTTCACAAGATAAACACCACTGACTGCTTTAGATCCAGAAAACTCATTAAGAAGATAACATGTCTACACAGTTCAGAAATATACAGTGTATTTCCAGCACACCTTCTCCACTTTCACCCACTTAAATAGGTTGTTTGGGTTTAAATGAAGTAGCAAACAGAAGTCCAACAGGGGAGACTAGGAGAGGAAAGGAGGAGCACAAAGATGCAGAAGAAAACAACACATACAAAAACAAACAGAAGCAACAAATGTTATACAAGATGTTTTGTGATACAGTATAGTGTTTATCTTGCATGCACATTAGTGTTTCAAAAGCAACAATACCCTATCCAATCCATATCAATTTGGTAATACATATTAGTAATTATAAAATTTTATGATCCATATATTTGGATTGTAGACAAACTAGATTTTAAGGGTTCTAGACAAAATCCCCAAACACAGAACTGATTTAATTTTAAATATATATTTATAATTTTAAAATTAATAGGTAGATGTCACACATTTAAAAGTGTCACATGTTATAAAATAATCAATGTGGTCTTTCTTTGTCTAATTTAGCAAAACCTGTATAATTTAATGAACTATGGTTACTTTTATTGCTATGTTCTTATAACACAGAAAACTGGAGAAGCATTGTTTCTACATACAGGTTCCAAAACCATTGTTCAATTTTGGTATGGAATTATTACTATATCATATTATAATTATAACAACAGAATGTTTTGATAACTGCTATTCTTAATTTACTATTGCCTGGAAAATTTGGATTTCCTCTAATATATTTGAGTAATCAGGTCAGTTTTAGCAAACTATCTACCATGAACAGATAAGAATCAGAAACATAAATTTAAAAAACACATTAAAGGTGGCATGAAAGATCTGTTGATATGTATGATAAACATTAGATACTAGTTCAGTGGATCTTGGTTTTGTGTACTTCACAAAAGTACAATGGTATCCAGTTTTTATTTGGACTTGAGTACTATTTATATACCGTATATACTCAAGTATAATTTGATCCAAATATAAGTCAAGGTACCTAATTTCACCCATGAAAACTGGGAAAAGTTAGTGACTCGTGTATAAATCAGGGCATCAATTTAGCCCTGAAAATCAGCTGTTTTAGTTACGGTCGGCCATTTTGAATTTTTTATTTTTTTTGCTGGGCCCTCTCCGCAAACAGCAAACAGCTGTGCTGCTGCAAGCAGAGCGAATAAAAGTAGCTGTAGACAGCAGGTGGGTGGGAGAGCCCAGCTAAAAAAAAAAATTCAAAAAATAAATTCAAATTTTTTTTTCAAAATGGCTGACCGGAACTAAAACAGGTGATTTTTGGGGCCTAAGGTGATGCCCATGCAATGCAGGAATCACCTTAGATCCCCAAAAATCAGTTGACCCGAGTATAAGTCGAGGGTGACTTTTTCAGCCCATTTTGGGGACTGAAAAACTAGACTTGTACTTGAGTATATATGGTACACATTATTTATATACATTAACTGTATTATATATTTTGTGTATGACCCAAGATAATTCCTCTTCACTCAATGCAGCCCAGGCAAGCCAAAGGTTAGACACCCATGCTTTAGATACCTAACAGCCCTGACACATTAAACAAAAGATCTTCTCAAACCAAGATTCTACTTAGGTAAAGGCCAATCCAATGTCTTTAAGAGGCCACAAACAAACATGTTATGAGCTAACAATTACCACATGTGCTTATTTTGTATTGCCCCTTCACTATCTGATTTATTCACTCCTAATATTCTTTCCCCATATTTCAGGATCTATTTTAATGTTTTACATTGTTTGATTTGAAATAAGAGTTGAAAGTTTGAATTATAGTATAACTATTATTTTCCCACCGCTGGAACACTTAAAGGAAGCATGAAAACTTTACCAAGTGCTGTTCTTTCAGCTCTTCCTGCTGTACAATCTCTAAAAGATTAATGGCTAATTGCTGCCTAGTTGTGCTATCATTCTCCTCAGTCATGTTGTCCTGGACAGCTGTAGATGATAATATTTGCAATGCAGGCATCACTAAGATGACAGCCATCAATGGAGTCATCTTTATTTCTGAACCTGACAGAAGCTTGATGGCTATAAAAACAAGAGAACATTTGTATTAAGAATTTTAAAACTCAGAACCATCTAATACAATACAGAAAATACAATACAGATACAATCTCCCTTTAGAATAGAAGGGTATTCAAAAAGATGCAGTATTCAACTTCCTAGGGAGTCATAATAAAGTACACATTTATACTCAAAGTTCCGTCAGTAGACAAATACCCTTTAATCTGAGATACTTTTACAATTCTGTCACATTTAGGGAATCTCAACTCCCACAATACTACATGTAAATTTACTATGGAATCAATGTAGAAATAGGAATCTGAGATTCCTGTGTTGAATGGTGACAAACTGAGTTTATAACCTTGATACCTTTCAAGGACAAGGGACCAAGAAAGCTCAGAGTTGAAATGTAGAGTTCTTGGTGCTCCGTGAGCTTGGCTGTTTTCTTGTTTTCTTCTTTAAGTTTCTTCATTGGTGGTTTTCTTCATTACCCAAACTAGATAACAACATCAGCGCACCCGGATGGTGTTATATAGTTTGGGTAATGAAACGTCTGCAAGAAAGCAGCTAAACTCAGAGAGCATCAAAGACCCCTCAGAGATGGAGTAGTATTTCAGCATATTTTCATTGTGTTTAGTAAGTACCATAGTTCTAATTGTTAAGTGGAAAACCCTTTGCCTTGCTTCATTTATCAACACCTAGTACCTGTAAGCTAACCACAAAAATAAATAAGAATTGGACCATCCTTTCCAGGGAAAGCAGCATCTCAAGTGAGCTGTAGAACAGCAGAAAGCTTTAGCTTCTGCTAAATTTATTCCTGATCCACAAGAGTAAGATAAAATAACTGAGGGAAGGGGGAACTATGTTGAATTGCTTACTGTCCTACTGCTATGAGGTTTTTAAGATATACACTATGGGATCACATCCAGCATTTATCTTAGCTAGTGGGATTTTTGGAATAAAATACAAAGGAGATAATGATTTTTCCAGATCTGATTCCACAAACAGTTCAGAAGCAGATGTTATTCAGAAAAGCCCACTGGGCAGCAAATCAAAAATAAATTAATTCTTTTTTTCCTTTTACCAGCAATTTGTCACAGATGCTCCAGAGAAGTTTATTGTGTTGAGATCATTTGAAGAAATGTAGTAGCAGCTTTTTTAATGCTCAGTGTTTTTCCTTTTACATTTTTAGAGGGAGATGAAGCACTTTGGATTGAGGCCAACAGTTGGGTAGAGGGAAAGTTCCCTTACTCTATTTCAGTACATCTTATCTGGAAATCTATTAATATTTTCTTTTTGCAGATTTCTCATTTTCCCTTTTTCTTTTTTAATAGCCTTTATTCTTATTTTATTAAATGTTCATTGTGATTTTATTAAATACTAATAGAAAAATGTTGATAGTGAATCTGGTATGTGGATTACATAAATTATTAAACTAATTGTCCACCCTTCACAATCTGGTTTCATCAATGGATGAAAACCCTTGAATAATATCGGATTACTAATTGGTACCTTAAATATACATTAGAAAAATTAAATCAGCATAATGCCTAGCTGAAAAAGTCTTTGAGATGATACAGAGGAAATTTCTGAAGTACGATACTTTTTGGCTGAAAAATACGACAAAAGCCTTTTTGTCATTAAATGGATAAACATTTTATTCTAATTTTGACTAGGATTATTGTAAATGAAATTAGTTTCTCATCTATCCAGGTATTTCATGGAACTAGTGAGTAATGTTCTGTATTTCCTCTTACTTAATTTGATATTTAAATCACTGACCTGTTCTCAGGTAACTGAAGGACATTCTGGGCATAAAAATAGCTAAACAAATATATGTTTATTACATATAATCTCCTACTAATCTTTATGGACAACAAATCCAATCTACTACTGTATAGTTGCCAACAAAAGCAACAAAGTGATACTTCCTAAATAAAGCTAAATAAAGTAATTTTTCAGGGAATTATTGCAATTTTACAATGAAGTCTTACCTAGATTTAAAATAGGTTTTTGCTGACTAGCTGGAATCTGCAGCAGGAGCACACCTAATCCAATGATGGTCATCTGAAATGGAAAACCCTGAAGAACCAAGATACACAATCAAGTCTGATTTTCTTTCCAAGCATAACATACAACACAGCCTGTGGAAATAAACACCCTAAGCAAATTTTACACTCTTGGTTTTTTAAAACAAAATTAAATGAAGAAATGAAGCATATTTCTTCAGCCTTAACATGTAAAATAAATAACTCTTAAATTCCTTCTGACTTTACTTGGTGTTGGTAACATAGCTACTTCCCATGCTTCTATTTCCTCAGCAGCAGACAACAGTGCCATAACATAAGAGCCAGTGACTTTGACTCCTCTCAAGAGGGTTAATGAATACTAACTGGTGTTTAAACATATTGCTTGAATAAGTGTGTGTATGTGTGTATACATACACATGAAAAACGCCAGTCAGATTTCCCTTCTCAGGTCTTGGACTGCAACAACAGCTTTCTTTGATCCTCATTGCACAAGAAAAAAACAAAGCCAAAAACTCTATGTTCAGAATAGGTACCGTATATATAGTAGCATAGCTGATTTATACTGTTCCATTTTATAATAAGGTTAGAATAATCTCTACACATAGGTGCTCACTTGTCAAAAAGGCTAATGTTCTTTGAAAGTTGTGCCTTGCTTCTCTAACACAATGCTTTTCTTGTGCCTGCATAATGTTGCCTTCTAGTAAAGATAATTTCAGCTGTTCAAAAAAATGAGGAATTGATATACCTCAAAGCAAAGTTTGTTTAACAACTGGTTAAAGTTACAGTGCCGCTCGCTCTCCTGCAATCACATAATCGCAAACATTTGACAATCTATTTTAACTTACAACCGGTTGCCAAATGCCCCACAAACATGTTATCACCATTTGAAATCTTTTCTACTGTTTTCCCCAGAAAGCTGGCAGGGAAAGTTGCAAGCTGTCGTTGCCAACCAAAAGGACTTTCGCTGGTCTAAGGGGACTGGCTGGAAGTTCTGCCCACCAAGGGGCACTGAACTCCTTCAGCAAGGTGGATAAACCAAGTACAGATCCTGATGATTTGAGGTCTGTTGCAGCACCCCGTGGAAGGAGTTTCCTTCTGCATGGAGAGGAAAATGGACATCGTACCACGCTGGGCAAAAATGGAGCTCAGATCCTAATGATCTGAACTCCATTCTCCACCCAGCAGAAGGTGTTCCTTTCCAAACGCAGAGGAGAGCTGACATCCTTCAGCAGGTAGCTCTTTCAGCCAGACCCTAGGGATGAGAGGAAGCCCAAATTGAAGCAGAGAACAGAGAGGCAGGGTGATAAGGTAATCAGCACAGAGTACTTTAGGCAGATGGGGGAAGACCTGGGAGGCCCGGGGAAGACCGTGTTTTTCCTCAGAAGGTGAAAAACCTGCTAGGATTTTGGCACAGAATATTTTCAGTTCTTGAGTGGAACCTTCAGGGTTTCCCCAACCCCATCCGTAGTCCTTATCTAGAAATCCGTCCACTTAAGAACCGCAATTAGGAATGTCAGGATTGCGGTTCTTGAGGGAAGCAGCCACATGGATAGTCATGTGACACCTGACTAATGATCGCTTCACCCAACGACCAAAATTCCAGGCTCAATTGTATTTTTAAGTCAAGGATTACCTGCAAATAAAGCTTACTATACAACCAATGCCTCACTGGGTCATTCTTTCGAAGATGTTTTCTTACCTATACAACAAACAGTATGACCACCTGCAGGGGAAAAAGCAGTGGGAGGGGTAGCAGCTTCCAATTTCTTCCCCATTGAGTTTCCTCAGGGAACACTTGAAATCCTTCCTTCCCTCCCTCCCTCCTTCCTTCTTTCCTCCCTCCCTCCCTCAAATTCCAGCTGGCTTCTCCATTTATTTTGCTTGTGGGAAGCTTGAAAGTTACTGAGGGCAGCGCAAGTAAGAAATGATGTGTGGAATGCACAGGAAGTGTTGCATAGGTCAACAAAGACACATTGGGTGATGGGGGGGGAGTCAGGAAGGGAGTACATGTATTAGAGATACTTTGCAGGTAGGGAAGGGTGGGTGAGCAGCGGACGAGAGAGGTACCACACAGCTCAGGCAAGGTGCATGGAGGGGCACCACAGGTTGAGAAGGATGCCTTGGGGTCCAAATGGTGTGCCCAGGTCAAGAAGGGTTCATGGGCATGTGTAAGAAGTGCTGCATAGTCAGGACACACACAAAGGTGATGCAGCTCAGGAAGGATGTGCAGTGGTGTGCAAGATGTATTGCATAGCTTGGGGAAGGCATGCAGGGACAGCATCGTGGATCAAAAAAGGCATGTGGGGGATGGCATGGGGTAGAAAGGCTGCAAGAGGGAATGTGACAGATGCCACATGGGGGTGGCATGGCTCAGGAAAGGTGTGTGCAGGTGTGAAAGAAGTGTCTTGTGAGTAAGGGAGACATATGGGGAGAAAGCATAACTCAGAGGGTGCTTGTGGGTACATGAGTTAAGGAAGGCAAGGTGAACTTTGGAGGTGAGCTTTGGAGGACATGTGGGATGAGTTTTGAAAGACATGTGAGGTTCCAACCTTCCTGTTCTTCTTTTCCTTCCTCCCTCCCTCCCTCCCTCCCTCCCTCTCTTTCTTCTTCCTCTATGTAAGTGG
>JANHFQ010005772.1:0-14773 GCA_032468035.1 Aparallactus werneri | reverse complement strand
TCACTCCGTTACGCAGCACTCGGGATTCGAACCACCAAACTGCCGACCTTTCTGATCGACAAGCTCAGCATCTTACCTACTGAGCCACTGCATCCCTAAAACATCTATAGGCAGCAAATTAAATATCTCAATTAATTTCATATATTGATTATTTAGCAATGCTTCTTATACCCATTAATCAGGCATGATTAAATTAAGAGCTTACATATATATTGGAAATATTTTTTTTGTTTTTGCTTTAATCTAGCATCACATGACTGCATTCATATATTAATCCAAGAATCTCGGTCTAACCACCATTAACAATAATGTGATGTTTACCTTCTCTCATTTATAAAGCACATAAAAAGAAACACTTGCAATAGCTTCATATAAACATCCAATCATGGTTTATTGTAAAACAGCAAAATTTAGCTTTAAGATGATTTATGGTTATGATTTATTCGAATTACTTGACTATTATTCCAGGCCTTTGATAAAAACTTATGCTATTCCTTCTTAGATTATTTACCCATTTTGATCAAGAAATGGAAAAATAATGAACTGTGTATACTAGCACAAGGCCTGTTTATATTGAGGTTTATAGGACAAGATTCCTGGCTTCAAGTAGTTTCTTTTATAGTTTATTTAGAAAGATTCTTGTTGGCTCCATGTCCACATTATTTATACATTCATGCTTTCATCCAGTTAAGAAAAAGCATAAATATCCTCATGGGATGAATTGTATTATTCTGGATCAGAGAAAACATACTACAATGTAATGCTTTTTTATGGAAAGCTGGTACTTTCCATAAAAGAGTTGTCAGCTTTCAAAGTAATGTACCCATAGAAAACAGAACTCTGAGACAGGCAGATTCCTCAAAAAACAGTTTACTGGATATTTCATATTGGCACAACTGGTGAAAGCAGACTCTGAATTTTCCCACCTAACTAAAAGTTTCCCCTTCCCCCCAAGTCACTGGTCACACTGTCCAATGCAGGTGCTGGCCGGTCACTTGGTTACTTGGTCCTCCTCTGGCCAGTCACCTGTGAGAACGTTCTTGGTTCTCACAGGAAAACTTTATTGTTTTGACTACAAAACCCCATCTAATGAATTCCCCACTCCCACTGTTTTGTGGCAACCCTGAAGTCTCCAAGATGGCTTCAGCCACGTTCACTTCAGAGCTGACATTAGGTTTTGCACAATATGCCAGTGTGGTATGATAATTAAGGCACTGGCTAGAAACTGGGAGAATGACTTTCCCCTTTTCAGTACAAAACCAGCAGGATGATCTTGGGCCAGTCATCTCTCTCAGCTGTAGGAAGGATGCAATGGAAAGCCACTTCCCAAAAAACTTTGCTAAGAAAACGTCAGGGACTCATTGGACAGTTGCCAGGGTCAACACTGCCTTAAAACCCCACCTTGCTGCATTAAGTGTATACATTAAATACTATTCTCTTAAAATAATCTAGCTTAATTACGTTCTCAGTTTAAAATGTTTTTAAGTATAGCTGCTCAATCTAATAGTTCAGAAATATCTCAGAATCATTCTGAATATTCTGAGTATGGCTTCAGAGCAACAGTACTGTATCACACCATTACTTTCTACACTTAAAGAACATATAGCTAAAACCTGGATTATTGTTGTTTGTTTTCTTTATATCCATCTATTTTTCTGGAACTTGTAATTCTTTCCCATTTTAGGAAAGATTTTAGTTTGATTTGAGACAGATTGTTAGCAAATTTTACAGCTGGTTTAAAATCTGACTTTAATCCTAATCTAACACTATATCACATTGTGGTTATTCTTTCATAATTTAATTCTAGGGTGTTAAACATACATAGGAAATTATTTTTTATGCTTTACTTCTTAAGTCGCTTCTTGTTTATGATAAAAGAGAACAAATATAAAATATTAATTTGAAAAGCTTACCTGCTGATATCTTGGTCCAATGGATGGTTGGATGAGGATTACCACTGGCTTCACATGGAATGAAAGCATCTGAATTAGCCAGGACAGTAAACATTGCAAATTTCCCTCCACTTATTCTGGGTTTTGCCAATCTGGTCTGATAAAATGAATTTAAATCTTCTGGATTGGTAGTGGTGGCTACCTGGTCTGTTCTGTTTCTGATGTAATTGTTCTCATCTGTCTTCCACAAAGGAAGGGTGGAGCTTTGAGATGATTTTAATACTGTGAATGTGTCCATTATGAGTGGTTTTCCAATATCTCTGATTTTAGAAAATGGAAACTGTTGTGAAATTTTACCCCATCTGGGAGATGAAATGGTTTTTGTAGCTTGGATGATCCTTTCTTGAGATAGTAATGGACTAGTGGTCGTGTAAATTGCATTAGTAGGAATCTGTGGATTTATCTCATTTTTCACATGAAGAGTTGTTTTTGTTATTTGTGTTTTTGGAGCTGCAGTTAGTCCCACATACTGGTAAGATTCCTTATCTGCTTGTCTAGTAGTTTGTGCTACTTTAGTAAACTTTGGTCCAGTTGTTATCAAGGTTGTGTCTGGTAATGCTGTACTTATCTTTGTTGTATCCCATGACATTTCAAACTGTGGAGCTGTAGATGAAAGTTTTTCAGAGAATAGTTCCATTGGTGGCTTAATGGTGTAAGAATCAAGGGATTCCCGAGCAGTATTTAAGAATGTATTGTCTTTTTTTATATCTACTGTGCTAAGAACTGGTGATTGTGCTGTAAGTGTATCTATCCCCATAGTGGTGAATTTTGAAAACAATTCAGTCAGTATGAGATTAGGAGGTTCAGTTACATTTTTCATAATAGGAAAAGGAATAATTTTTTTAAAGGTTGTGACAAATTCTTTATTGACCAAAATGTTTCTATGGAATGACATTGACGTCTGCAGAGGTCTTCTCCTCCTTTGACCCTTCTTTCTATGTCGTCGAAATGTTTTGAGTTTGGAAATCTTGTTTGCAACAGTGGTAGTAGGATTATGAATCAGTTGGATGGTTGTACTATCAGTTTCTTTATTCAGATCAGCAGTAAAGTTGTATGTAGGTGCTGGAGACGGTGATTCTATAGTACTGAGTGATACTATTGGATTGTCTTCTAGTAATGATACATTCCCATTGATATGTTTAATTGAATCTATACGAACATTGGTTTGATTGTCACTTTTGGAAACATCAGTTTCATTTATTGATGAATTTTTGTATGTTGGTCCTGAGATGTGGAAATCTGTAGCAGATTCTTCAGATGAGGGTTTTGTTTGTATTATGGATTGCTTCTGCAGTAGCTCTTTTTGAACGTTGCCGTTAACAAAAGAATTCTGTGAAGATATTTCTCCGTTTGAAACATTAGAAGGCACATCATGGATACTAAAGGAGGGAATAGTGGATTTGATCATGGAAGGTGATATATTAGCTTTGGTAAATGTACTTTTCATGTTAAACTTAGATTTATGGATATTGGTTGTGAATTGGATGTTAGCTGATGGATCTATATCAGGGATTGCTTGATGTGTATTTGATTTTATTTTCCTTTGTGGTGCAACTTGAATGCTTTCAGAGTAGAAAGGAATAATTGTAGAAGCTTCATACACTTCATCTGTATCTATCTTGTTAATTGAGGATATCACAGTGTGACTTGAAATAGTTGATTTTGGATACTGAGGTTTGATTGATGTAGACATAAATGTTTGTGGGGTAAATGATTCAACAGATATATTAGAAGAAGTTGGTATGCTTATTTCTGCAGAGAGTGTAAGACTTGAGCTTTCTGGAACAAACCCTAATCTAGGAAAAGCAAATCTATGCCCTTCATTACTGGGAATACGGTCAGGTCTAATTATTCGTCTTCTTCCAAAGGTTTTTCTTCGTCTGCTGTACCATCTGGGGAATGGACTATGAGTTGTAGAATCCTTAACTACCTCAATCTGTTGATGGGCAAGAATGGCTGAACCTGGAGATACCTGAAATGGTATTTTTATTCTACTATAAATATAGCCATTTGGTGATGTATCGTTAGACAAACTGATTGCTACTGAGGGCATTTGATGGCTTGATTTTTTTGACGCTTTCTCAGCATTTTCTGCCAATAAATCAGGTTTTTCAATAATTTTGTGTGAAATTATAAATTTGCTATTATTAGTAATAGCCATTGTTGGTATTACTGTTGGTTTGCTTTTAAAATAGACATTAACTTCTTTAGATGTTACCAATCTCTGAAAAGAATTTGAAGTGTTTGCTGCACTGTTAGGTTCTTTAAACAATAAGGGCATTGTTACTTCCATCAGGGTTGGTGGTGTAGGCAGTGATTGATATCTTTCAAGGCTTATTCCTTTGATTTCAGTTTTTGGTTTGTTTAGCCAATTCTGGTTTGTAGCTGTCTCAGACTGCATAACCATAGAACTAGTTGCTGAAGGTTCTGATTCTGTAACTATGATATGTGTTGTAAAAGAACTGTAATGATCTGATATATTTCCAAGTTTTGCAGTCACTACATTTCCTGATGCTTCTCTCAAAGTGTATTTTGAAGGTCTTCTAGTCGCTAGAAACATAAGGTCTTCCTCAGCAAATATATCATCCCCAGATATCTCTCCCTCATTTCCTGAGTTTCTTGAGGAAAGAAATAACTTTTCTGTTGGTTTTGCTGTTATATTTTCTTGTCTTCTTAACAATGTGATGTTCCTTGTTTTTTCTAAAAATGCCACCCAGTGCAATGGATTGATTCTCTTGGTAGAGAGACCAAGTCTCTTTTGTCCTCTAAACCTTCTGCTTATTTTGCCTCTGTTGATCCTGTAGACTTCTTTGTACTTGTTTTTGGTTTTATTTTGTATGAAATCATTTGTAAATGAATTTTGCATGGATGCTTGGTTGATTACCTCCAGAGGAATAGTAGAAGGAAAAAATGTAATTTGGCCATTAGAATCATGTTCTTGGTTGCCAGACCCTTGTGTTTCTTCACTATCTACCTGAGTATCTTTTTTGGTAAGTTGTTGTGACTTGTTCAAATTCTTTTTAACAAGTACTTGGTAAACTAAATAATCTACACCATATTTATTGGTTGTTATACACATGAAGAGGCCACTGTCTTGTCCTGTTATTGATTGTATTTTTAATGTGCCATTGTGAAACAAAAGTTTATTTTTAAAAGAACTATGAAGAATCATGTTTCCTGGTGTGACCCAATTAATAGAGGCATCTGGTACACCTGTAGAGAGGCAGGGAAGATCAATAATTTCACCTAAAAAAACTGAAAGTTGTGGTCCATTTAAAAGGTTGTGCTTCAGACTTGGATCTATCACTGTAATTCTAAAAGTTAAGACATCAGCATCTTCATAGTTGGTTCCTATACAGTGATAAAGTCCAGTGTCAAAATGATCTGCTGACTGTAGTAAGAGCTTACCAGATTTTTCTATCATTATTCTTCCATCTTCACTTACATATGGAGCCTTAACCTTGGTCCCATCAGGTAACAGCCACTCAGTTACAGGGGCAGGGTCTCCAATTGCTTGGCAATCCAATTCTACAGAACCATTGACTAAAACAGAATATTCAGTTTTGGAATTCTTGTCTCGTAAGATCATGGCCCATGTTTGTTTGGTGGGCTTTGGGATGTCATCAGGAAGAATGATTTGAGCATCTATTGAATATTTGATATGGAGCATATTGAGTGTAGTTGCGGTCCTATCCAATTGCATTGACACTTGACTCTGCAACAACCAAGGAGGCTCAGCTGTCAGTTCCGCTTCTATATCAGTGAAAAGTTCTTCATTTTTAGGTTCTATTTGTTTGTACTTGTAACTGATATAAGGCATTTCTGTTAATAAGTGTTCCCTTCTCAATTTTAGTGGAGAATCACTATAAAGAGCAAGAATGCTCCACAGCTGATGAATATGATTGTGGTCAATGCTACACTTAAGAAAAGTTGACAATGATATTTCAAGTAGCGTGTTGTTATCAGTTTTTGTAAATATAACTGGAGACATTTTTGAAGGTTTCTGTACATTACAAGCTATATTTGCTAGATTTCCTGTTTGGTCTATTAAGTTTAATGACATAGATCCTATAGGGGCCATAAAATCTTTGAGAGACACTGAAGTGAATTCTCCATCATCTACCATGGTTACAGTTTTCAATTTTAAATCTGCATCTATAGTTGGCTTACTACAATTAAATGAAGACAGTGGAATTTTAGTTAAGTGTTTCTCTTTAGAATTCCTGGGGTTGGTGCAAAATGGACATTGCAGTGCATCTCTAGCCTCTTTGTCTTTTTTGCATTTTACAACATCTAGAAAGAAAGAGATCAGAAAAAGTAAATTGATGTTGTATTATTTTTGTAGGGAAAAAACAATTTCTAATCAATTGAAAGATATTTCTGGAACCATTTCCAGAATTCAGTAGCCATTACAAAACAGAATTAGAGGGAGCAAAGTAAGCCTTTAAACCCAAACTTCTGATCTGTGAAGGAATCCAAATTAAAGTTTTGTTTAAAAATCGTGGGAAGCCTTTGTAGTTTCGCTGAATGGCCTAGCTATCATATACCTGTCTACCCACCCACCTTTGTATGTCACCTTATTATAAGACTCTACTTTCAATGGCTATGGCAAATATATTTGAAAGAATAAGAACAAGAGGGAATAGTAACTGGAAAATGAAGAATCTTTGATATAGATATCTGAAGGAAAACATAGGACTGGGCAGACTTTACTGACCTTATCTGTATTTTATTCTGAAGTTAGAACTAATAAGTTTCCATCTTACTCCAGTGCTCTTGTTCTTGTCCTATTTCTTCACATAAACAATTATGCTATATAGAAGAGTGGAAACAATGGAAAAACTGAAAAACAAATGGAACTATTATTCTGAAGTTTGAGGGCATGAATGCTTTAAATCTTTCTCAACAACCTATCACTTCTCAGTTGATTGATGGAGAAAAAGAAAAGGGGTTGAATTTACAATTTACAATTTTAGTTGTATAGGACAATTATGCCATTGCTAAAGCATCTTCAAGCAATGTATACCTAGCTTTTAAATACATCCAGCAATGGGTAACCCACTACTGCTCTAAATAATTTATGCCATTGTGAGAGCACTCTTCTTATTAAGGCATTTTCCTGACAATCATCTAGAATTTATCATTTACTTATATTTTCTCTTTTTTCCCTGAGTGAAGAACCATCTACATGGCTCAGCTAAGTATCGTTGTTGTATTTTCAATTCATTTTCATCTCATATTGATTTATAGGGTAATAGATTTCTCACTTAGTTTTGTGTTATTTAATAAGATTTCCTCTACTTCATTACCAAAGTCATTAATAACAATATTAAAGAAACTGAGATCAGAATCCTGTGACATCCCACCAGATGCTTCATCTAGCTGTGCAAGCAGACTTTTAACAACCTTATTTTTGCAGAATAGTTGATGCTCTCTATTCTTGGTTATTTGTTTGCAGATATTTCATTACCTGACTAGGTAACATCATCAGTGCAGGCGATTGTGGGGTTTGCTCCTGCTTATATACAATAGCCTGCTCTGCCAGTGTTGGTGAGGGTATAGTTTTTTCCTTGGTAGTTGCTTGAATAGGATATTGTTTTCTGGTTGATTATTTGATGTTAATCCCTGCAAATTTGGACGTTGGCCCATATATGAGAAAGGATGTGCAATCTTTTAGTTTCCTTCTTTTTTGCCTGTTTTGAATGATGTATAAATGTGGTTTATCTATATGTGACTTTTTATGGCTGGTTTGTCTTAATGACAAACTTCCAGAAATTCCCAAGTGTTTTTGCATTTTGCCATCTGCAAGAAAACAATACCCTAATCAATGATTCAAAGAGAAAACCACCATACTAACAATGGCATAGAAAGCTACTATGGTCTGTCGAGCAAACCCCACACTCATTAGTACTGATATTACCAAATTGGGTAATGAAAGATCGGCAAGCTCAGAGAGCACCAAGGACTACACCGTTCAGTCATGGATTACATATATTCTCTTCTATTGGAACATATTTTAAAGTATAATATATTCTCTGTGCATCCTGTCAATTACTGCAATCTTTGTGAATGAGACCAGCAGATATTTGAGGTATATTCTTACAATTTATACAAAATATAATACGTACTTGAATGACTTTCTGCCCATTTGGCAAACCATTTCAAAGCACAATCACCAGTCCAAGGGTTTCCATGAAGATAGAGACTTTCTAGTTCAGACATATATGCGAAAATGTCTTGTGGCAGAGAAGTCAGGAAGTTGTCTGAAAGGTAGATATGCTTTATGGCAGATGTTCTGAACACCTCGAGGTATCGCAAAGTGACAAAAGTATCTGGATGAAGTTGTTTAAGTAAATTTCCTTCCAAATGGACTAACTTCAGCGATGTGAGACCATAGAAAGCTTTTGGGTTTGCAAATTCAATTTTATTATGATCCAGGTGCAAACGTACCAAAGCCTTGAGACCATGAAATGTATCTGCTTCAATTACTTTGATTTGATTATAGCTCATCTTTAAGATCTGTTGATTAAAAAAAGAGAATAAGGAAAGAAATCTAAGCTGAAGATACATGTAATTCAAAGACTTCTAAAAAATGATTTTCAGACTAACACAATAGAATATGATCTCAATTTACACATTGTGAAACGATGTGGTTTCATTGATTTTGACATAGTATGTTTTATATACCAACATTGTGGTTATTCCATAAATTGTGGTTAAATCATATTTAAAGTTATGAATGAACCTGTAATTATTATCAGTGAGTCTTATTTTCTATCAAATATGTTTAGGATTGCAGCAATTTATTCAATGAGAAGAATAATGAAAATGAAAGGTGAATAAGTGTAATAAACCTAGATCTTACACTCCTCAGAACCATTGTTTCCCCCCCTCCCAACAACAGGTTTGAGGGCAAAACTATGCCAACTCTAAACAAAATCATTGATGGGCAATTTCCAGCTTAATCTTACCTTTAACAAATGTAAATCAGAGAATGTCTTGTCTTGAATTGTATGTATTTGATTACTGTGCAACATCAACAATTCCAGTTTCTCCAGGCCAGAAAAATCTGTTTCAGTCAGTTTAACCAAATTGTTGTAACTGTAACAAATATTTCATTCCATATCTGGGTTTAGTTAGTCAGCTGTAGTTTAAACGTTAAACAAACAAAAATAGAATCTCTGTTCTGATGGTGTTTAAGCAGACTAATTAAACTTTCTCATTTAAAATGGAAAATACTTTGATCAAAGCAATAATAAATGAAAAATATGGCTATTGTTATCATGCATTCGGGTATGAACTAATCAGTGTTAAATCTATATAATTACTCTACAGTGGAACAACTGTAATCCGTTCCAGGACTTCGGTTTCAACCCGATTTGGTCATGACCGGAAGTGAGATTGACTGCACATGCGTCTACAATTCTGCGCATGCACGGAAGGGGAAATTGCTGCAACAGGGAAAATTGCCACGGCTGTGTTTGATCGTCACCCAAGGATTTGTTCGCGACCAGAGCGAAACATTTAGCAGATTTTTTAGTCGGAACCTGATTTGGTCATGAACAGAAGTGCTCGTGCCTCGAGGTTCCACTTTATTGTTCCTCTCAAACTGTTCTGATAACAAAAACAATGAAACACTAGATATATAACGCATTTATGAAATTACACTAAAAGCAAGATAGTGCCATCAAACCATCATGAACACATGTATAAATGGAAGAGTTAGAAAAAGGCTTGGAACCTAACCTCTTAATAATCTTTAATACAGGAAATCCTCCACTTATAACAGTTCAAAGTTACAACAGCACTATAAAAAGTGACTTATAACCGTTAAAAAGTGACATATGACGATCCCCATGGTCACATGATCAAAATTCAGACAGTTGACAACTGGTTCTTATTTCTGACAGTTACAGTGTTCCAGGGTCATGAGATCACATTTTGTGCAACCTGACAAGAAAAATCAATGGAAAAGCCAGATTCACTCATGAACTGTGTTATTTACTTAACTATTACAGTGATTCACTTAACAACTGTGGCAAGAAAGATCATAAAATGCTGCAAAATTCATGTAACAAATGTCTCATTTAGCAACAGGAATTTCGGGCTCAGTTGTGGTCCTAAGTCGAGGACTATGTGTATTCCAAATCAGGGTGTTTACAGATAGTGAGGCTTCAATCAATTATTTATTGCTGTCATAGACCAGTATAAGAGTGAGGGTTTAATGGGGGGCTGAGATTGGTAAATAGTAGCAAAACACAAAGGAAACTAACAGTGCATTTTATTATACTATAATAATATAAATAAAATAATTAATTAAAATGTATTTTACAAGATAATAAGCAAAAACATGAAGGCATGCTAAAAACAATCAACATATTTCAAACAGAAGGTATTTAAAGACAAAAAAAATTAATTTATCCGGCATAACTTGTATAAAAAGCAAAAATGTTGTCCACTGGAGAATTGGATGGGAATTCCAGAGTAGAGGAACAATCTCCAAGAACGTTTTCTCTGCCCCACCATGGAATGATAAAAGGCTTTTCCAGTTTCAAGTCTAGATAATTACAGTTATTGGGAAGCATGAATCATACAAATTTAATAATAATAATAATGATAATGATAATGATGATGATACTACTACTACTACTACTACTACTACTACTACTACTATTAATAATAATAATTGACAACATAAACAGCAAACTATGCTGGATTTTGTATTACAAATCACTAGTTGAACACTTCCCAAAGTGTTTAGGACTACGTGATGTATAAGGGGATTATGCGAGCAGATCCAGTAAGGTGGCCTTCTGCAGCTGACCGTTGGTGACTTTGTCAGTGCCTATTGTTTTTAAGTGCTTGCCTAGGTCTTTGGGCACAGCACCCAGTGTGCCAATTACCACTGGAACCACCTGCACTGGTTATTATTATTATTGTTGTTGTTGTTGTTGTTGTTGTTGTTATTGTTATTAGTGTTGTTATTATTATATGCACAACAATGTGAAATGACAGCTGCCAGATGATGTTGGCCTTCATATCCATCAAGTTCTTCTCAAGAACCTAGGATGTCATAATGTATTGGCATAGTATATGTGTAGTTCCATACGGTGTGGCTCATTGTAATTGACAGATGGAAATTTTCTCTATGTGCCAATTTTCTAAATACTGCCCAAGATTTTTTTGGTATGGCACCTAGTATGCCAATAACCACAGAGAGTATATACCAGTGATGATGAACTTTTTTGGCATTAAGTGCCAAAAATGGGAGCAAGTAAGTGTGCGTGTGCTCCCACATGCCAGAAACTGAAAGAGCACATGATCTTCTGGTTTCTGGTGCGCACAAGTGTGCCAGTCACCCGGTCTTAAGTGCTGTCCAGTGTGTATGCGCCAGCTCTGCTGGTGAAGAAAGGAAGTTGGGTGAGGAATGCCACCTCCCTTTGTTGGAAAGCCGGAGCCCCTTCCCAGCCTCAGAGGGAAGGGGTGTTGGTGTTCCCGGGGCTTGGGTTGGAGTGCCAGCAGCCCACCACTGAGAGGAGCATGCCTGGCCAGCGTGTGCATGCTGGCATCTGGGTTTTCCTCGGCTGCATGCGCATTGGCCAGCTAGTCTTTGCACATGCATGCGTACCATAAACTGAAAGAGACCAGCTGGCCGGCACACCGGAATCCAGAAGAGAAATGGGTGACGGCTCTGCATGCCAGCCGACATGGCTCCGCATGCCACTTTGGGCACTCGTGCCATAGGTTCGCCATCTCTGGTATATACCATAATCTTACAAGTTTGATTTTTAGATTTTTGATAGTTTGTGATCTTCTTAATCATTTTCTAATTCTGGTCTTGCTTACATTCATTCAAATAGCTTGCTCTTAAGTAGCCAAAATGATGCCTTCAGTTTATTTTTTTTAATGTTCCAGTTGTAAGCCAGATTTTTTTCTTATCCACTTTCTCCTCAATGTTTGTAGAAATTAATATTCTGATATGGTGAGTGATAACATATTCCTAGAAAGAAATTACAGCCTCAACCTTTTGCTTTACATTTCTAAATGTTTCAAGTCATTAGGTATGGCACATGTATTGATAGCCTTAATGATGTTTCCACTGTTCAGTTTTGTCTTTAGCAATTTTTTCACTCTTTTGATGTATTCTTTACCAATCACATTTTTAACTTATGCATGTTTAATATTATCCAACTGTAAAATGTCCAGTTACTCACAGATTTCATTCTGGAGGCTTCTGATGCTTTGGCCATTCAGTATTTTAACTCCATTACTGTTTGTGATTCAAAACCAATTTGTTGCCACTGTTATTATTTGCAGGCCAATTTTTGGTGCTGAATTTAATTTATAACTATTTAAACTGTACATTAGAAATGATAGAAAATATTTGTATCCCAGATGGTAGATATTGGTGGTCATTTGTTCTCTGAGCTTGCTGTTTAGCTTCCAAACATTTCATCGCCAGGCTAAGTGAACATCCTTAGTTTGGGACTGTGATTGAAGCATCTTGTTTCAGTTCTTCCTCCCTTTTATTGATAACATGCTGTCAGCTGATCACATGACCCACTGACCCCATGAGATCAATAAAAGGGGTAAAAAAACTGAAACAAGATGCTTCAACTGAAATCCCACTGAGGATGTCACCTAGGCTGGTGACAAAATGTTCGGAAGCTAAACAGCAAGTTCACAGAACAAACCACCACCAAAATTGTAAATGTTCTTTCACTATATGAAATTAAAATCTGTTATATGCCACCTGACTCCCAGAGACTCATCATCTTCTCTAGGGAAAAATGTTCCATGAAAACCAGAAGTTTCAGATATCACTGGACTGAGCGTTCTATAAATATATAGATTTAGAAAATTCTGTATGAACTCATTTTTATTGTAAAATGGAATTATAAAGGGTCATGGTGTTGGTTTTTTTGAAAAGCCATTAAGGTTGAATAAAGCTTGAAACAGTTGATAGCACTAAAATGCTCTTCTAAACAAATCTGTTGGTATCAATAACTAATTACATCCCAGTTCCAGCTCACTAACACAGATTGATAGTTCCATTATAGTGTTTAATTAGACTACTTTTTAATTTATCAGTAAGAAATTATCTAAATGGCAAAGGAGTGGATGTCTATAAGCCATGAGGGAACAGACTAGTCAAGAGGTACAAAATTGTGCCATCACTATGCACATTTTGCTGTGAGGAGATAAAGGAAGACTGCAAGTTTGTTGAGCTTTATTTTTGTCCACAAATGATTATTAATTAGGTTCATATCTGACTGTAATTTTAAAAACCATCTAACTTGTTCAAATTTACTCTCACAGAATTTATTGTATGCTGGATAGGGAATTCTGGGAATTGAGGTCCATACATCTTAAAATTGCCAAGTTTGAAAAACAAATGGTGCTGTTTCTTAGAATAAGTAAAGCAATCCATCCAGCATGTCTTCTTCTGCTTCAAATATTTTTGCAGTTCCACACCAACATTTTTGAGTTAACTGGAGAGGTTCTTTAAACGTTCCACTAAACAGGCTTAGTACAGTTCTCATTATTTGCAGGCCCATTTGAATGCTAAAGGGCTTTTCCCACTGCTAAAATGAAGTGCTATCTACCCATCCTTGAAATGGCACAAAACCATTGTAGCATAATATTGGTTGCCCTGTTGTCAGTTTCTATTACCCTGCTTCTATTGCTCTGTTTTGAATCAGTGGAGGCATCTTAGATCTCTTCAGAACAGAACTAGAAGATATGAGCTGGGGAAAAAATCCAGACGACCATGAAACATCTGTAGGAAGGTCACATTTTCTGGATTTCTTCTTGCTGCTCCTTTGGATTTTGTTACAATCCAGATTGTATGGTCCTAATTCCACTTCGTACCAGTCCTGGATAAATTTGGACAAAATTGAGGGCTGAGAAAAGATGTAAAGAAAGTGATCCATTGTCATGTGACATAGGATTAAAACTGGAGAGATTCAGGTTCAGATTGACCTCATCAATGGAAATAAAATTACTTTGAGCCAGGTCACATTTCTCAATCCAGTTTACCTCACAGAATTCTTGGTATGCAGAAAAGTTAGGAGATACAATTTGGAAGATATTTGATATCACCTCTCTCAGATACCAAATTTAAAAAATCTGACAAATAAATGTAATTATTTATGGACTTTTTGCTGAATATGAATAAAAATAAATTGGAGATTTGGCTATTTACTGATTAACAAGGGTTGTTTATGAGAAGGGAACCATGATATAATATGTAATTTGAGAAGGCAGAAATAGTAATTATCATGTTTGTAACTGCTGCAAAAAAATTGGAAGTTGCCTTATTGGATATTTATTTTCCTTAGTCTTTTGATGCCTTACACTTTTTTCTTTTATGTATCTTCTAATTTTCTTTTTATATTTCTGTAGTATTTTAATCTCATGTAAAATCATCTTTTAATAAAAATTATATTCAAAAAATAAATCTGATAAATAAAAAGTGAGTACTACACTTTATCTATTTTTCTCCCTTTGGAAATCCATGGAATATTTTTTATTGCTTGGATTTAGTATTTCCAGTTACTTATTCTTTACCATATCTTTCTTTTGCCTCAGCTATTTTAAATAACTTTTTCTGACATCTGTTTTTTATTCCATTCCACCCTCAAACCTTTCTGTAAACTTGACTCAAGCTAGAACAGGGTTTTTCAACCCCTGTTCTGCAGCACAATACTGTGCCGCGAGACGTTGCCTCGGGTGCCGCGGGGAAAATTTGGAAAATTGAAAAAAAATGGTGGGGCCAGCGGCCGGGAGGGAAACTGGTGGCGCGGAAAAGCCTCGGCCGG
>JANHFQ010005769.1:54620-66468 GCA_032468035.1 Aparallactus werneri | reverse complement strand
CCTTCCTTTGCTCCCTCACTCCCTTCTCTTCTCCTTCCGGCCCCCGGGCCTTAGTTTGAGGATCTACGATCTAGCCAGTCAAGACGGCGAGATCTTTAAAAGCACAGAGCCGAATCTTCCTGATTTGGTAATGTCTCTGCAGCTCTGGGTTCTTCAAGGTCTCGAGTTCGTGCAGGCGTTCCCACGACTGAGAAAAGTCATCTGGGCCTTCTCCACAACCGCCAGTCGGGGGGATGCTGGGGTAACCTGGGTGAGTCATGAGTTCGAGTGTCACCGTCCGGAGCCCTTGACCAGGACAGAAAAAGGGAGATGGCGGAGGCGTCGTGGAGCCGTCCTTGGCCAGGTGAGTTGCAGTAGCGTTATCAATAGCATCCAAGATGCTTTGGGTGGACATATTTTTCCCCATGGTGCTGAGGCCGATATATATATCTGGCCACCTGGAAAGGGAAAACAATGTCTTAAATTTCAGAAATACAAGTAGTCTTCGACTTAACAATAGTTTGTTTAGTTCAAAGTTGCAACAGCAATGGAAAAAAAGTGACTTATGACCGTCGTTCATGCTTAATGACCACTGCTGGTCACATGGTCATGTGGTCCAAAATTGAGACGCTTGACTCATATTTATGACCATGGCGGTGTTCCCACGATCCGCTAAACACCTGTTGTGACTTCCTGACCAGCAAAACCAATGGGGAAGCCACATTCCCTTCACAACCGTGTTCCTCACTTAATGACTGTAGTGATTCACTTAGCGACTGGCAAGAAAGATCGTAAAATGGGGCTAAACGCAAGAAACGCCTCGCTTTGCGACAGGAATTGCGGGCTCGGTGGTGGTCCTAAGACGAGGGCTATCTGTATAAGGCATCCTTTCTTAATAATATACCCCTTACACATAGTCTTTGTCGTTCAATGATTTGTTGAAGTTACAGTGTTGTCGTTCAGTGACTGCTTGAAGTTACAAGAGCTCTGATCACGTAACCATGGTGACATTGCGACAGTTGTGAAGAGCAAGAATGGATCTTTTATGAGCCGTGGTGGCGCAGTGGGTAAATGCATCACTGCAGACTACCTCTGCTGACTTGTTCAGCAGTTTGGGAGATCAAATCCCACCAGGCTCAAGGTTGACTCAGCTTTCCATCCTTCCGAGGTTGGTAAAATGAAGACCCAGATTGTTGGGGGTAATATACTGACTCTGTAAACCGCTTGGAGAGTGCTAGAAAGCACTGTGAAGCGGTATACAAGTCTAAGTATTAAAAAATTATTAACATATTTTCTCTTTTATAAATTCTATCAGCCATCTCCTACACAATTCCCTCCATATGTGTAATTTTTTTAATTCCCAGGATTCCTAGCTAACACAATCTAATTGATCTAGATAGAATCACATTGCACTTGCTCTTTATTAAAATGACATACAGTACAACATTTAATTGTTAATTAAATGATATATAAGTTCTCTCTGGCATTTAACAAACTAATATTAGACTCAAGTCATAATTATAGCATGGAAATCTTTGAGCACATTGTAACATAAGAGACAGCAAAAGTAGATTTAAAAAAGATTTTTTAAAGTTTGTAGTCTATTACAATAACTACCCAAATTTAACTACATTGAGCTATGGCTTCTGAACATCCCAAAAGATAAAACAGCAATGTGGAGATTGGCATTAGACTTAAAATATATGAACTGCATCTGATAATTATATTTTGAAATTATTCTCATAGAAACAGCACTGATTATCTTCCTTTTGTATCTCATATAGGAAAACCCATCATTTCTAGTGCAATTTCATTTGTTTACTTGTAACTTAGATATAGCATTTATATAACTAAATGTCAAAAATGCATTCAAAATAATTTTATTGAGAATTAAATTAAAGTTTGCTAGCCGGAATAGCCTATTACTTAGTGAAGGTTTAAAAGCAAGTTTCCAATGGATATAAAACAAAATGTAACAAAGATACTATTACACAAAACAATCTTCAATTCAGCTACACATTTACATGGAAGCAACATTAGAGAAGTGCCAAATTCATTTAAATTAAGCGCTAACTTTCTGTAACTGTTTTCTGAGGCACTGAAATAGATATAGTAAGAAACTAGAAGAGGATACCTTAAAGACTAAGAATTTATGTACCACCACTAGGACTTGTCTTTCAAAAAATAATCAAAACGCTATAGAATAACCACAACATGCTTAGTTTGTATTATAATTTTGTTCAGTAGAAAAGAAAGCTTTTGCAAAGGAGGACAGAATCATCCAAGTTAAAATTAAACATGCTATATTTAATTATGTAAAAAATCCATGCTTAATTCTCACCATTACCATTTAGTTGCTGCTGGTAACTATAACAAGTTTTATGAGCTTGAAATCCCTACCAGAACATTTTAAAATGTGTAGAAATGTATAACACCCATAATGTTTGACTTTTGATGCTTATATAACACAGTACAATTCTCGATTTTCTTTTTAAAAAATCCCTTACCATCCTGACTGCTTTTAAGCTCCTCACTATATTTCTTCTGTAAAGCCAACTCTGCCTCAAGTTGTGCAATACGTCCTTGGGACAGTTGCCTTCCAAGCTCTTGATTCTCCTGGATAAGCATTCGACACTTCGCCATTAACTTTTTGCCTGTTTGGCTGTAAAGGAAAGAGCCATCTATCATAAAATGAAAACAATTTTCTTTCATCTCCCTTGATAAAAGCTGCAACTGAGAGCACTACTTCCGTAACACATCTTTCTAAAGTATCTTGCTGTCAGTTGACATTGAACATTGTTTATTGGTCTTCTGGCCCCACATGGTCAGCTGAAAGGCAAGTTTCTACAGTTTAATTATCAAACTATAATTATGATCAACCCTAACCCTATTGCTTTTATCTTTTGACTAGGCAATTTCGATAAAAACTGGATTCAATAGAAAAGAGTGGGAAGAAATAATGAAATCAGCAAAGCTTTTTTATTTCTAGGAACAGAAAAACTAAATAGATTTATGTAATGAAAAGCTTAGTCATGTCTGTAAGCTTAATTCCATCTTTGAATTTATACAAATTTGGAATTGCCAAAAAGAAAGTTTGAAGATTTCACGTCTCTTCTATTGGTCATATGCCAGGTATTCTGCTCCAGCGTCAAGCAATTACAAGCAGTGTTTCTGGCAAAGTAAAGCTCTTCTGTACCTCCTTTTTATATACATTGAACTACTCACTACTCTGCTAGCAGAAGTAACACCAACCTATATGTCTGTCAGCTATCTAGGAATAGACAGACACATTGCAGTAAGCTAGTATAAAACCAATATTAAAGTTGTAATAAATTTTCTAAATGCAGAATTCTGCCAGTATACAAGTTAACTGCTGCTCCTAGACCAATTTAGTTACTTGCTTTGGTTAAAATTCATTGCATGCTTTTTGCCATTCTGAAATCAATTCTTACAAATCTCCAACTTCTGCCCTAAAACATCTAGAGTAATGTAGCTTTCAGAGCTTAACATTTTATATAATTAGGAAGTTATTTCTAATGTTTGTAATCTTTCTTGGATTATTTGAACTTGTTGGTTCAAGCCTAAACCTCTAGAGCAAGGGTGTCAAACTCACGGAGTCACATTGTCATCCTATGATATATAGCGACTTTTTTCCCATTCGCTAAATGGGAGGGTGGGCATGGCCAATGAGTGATGCATCTGGCTGCGGGCTGCGAGTTTTACACCCCTACTCTAGAGTAATGGAAAATATGACCTACCGTATATAAAAGTCCTTCAAACATGGGAAAATGACATGTTTTAAATTGCCTTTTTAGGGTAAAAGCTTTGTCCTCATAAAACTTTGGCATCGCTTATCAACTTTATCGTTCTTTGTATATATCTGTCAACATCCTTCTTGAATTGTGGTATTGGATCTTAGAACTATTTCTATTTGACAAAACTATTTTTATTACATACATTAAAAAACTATATAAAAGAATGACAGCTTAGTTATAAAACAGCAAACATTGGAAAAATTATTTTGGATTTAAACTAATTTTAAAAACTGAGCTGTGTAAACCAATGGTATGATTCAATATAAATAAAAATTCTCAAGTTATGAACTGGCCAAAAGCAACAATGTAAGACAAAATGCTTGTCCTATAAGGCCTAATAATGCAAGAAAGCACCTTTTCAACAATAACACATTAAACTATTGGAAGATAACTTACACATATCATTTTGAAAGAGAAACGTGGCTTAACAGACTGCCAGAACCAAAATCCCAAAAGAAAACACAAGAACTGGGTACGTGTATCCAATTTAGGTTTTTTTCTATGTTATGAAGTTATACTTTGCAATATCATGCCTATTTTCTGAGCTTAGCAAATATATTTGAAATTTTGATTACAATCTAAGAAAATTAATTTCAGCGTTCTTCCATTACAATTTTTTAAACAAATCTAGTAAGTACCTGTTTCAAAATTGTAAGTCAATGCAGAATTATTAAATTATCCCACTTTTTTGTCTGATTGGAAAAATTTGGCACCTTTAACAATATTTTCTAGTAGACTGACACAAAGATATTATACAAAGTAGTTTTCTACATAATTTTTCTACAGTAAAACTATAAATATAGCATAATGCCAAACAGTGCATATATTGTACATGCATGGAACCCACTTTGAATCCTGGCCTCCAAAATATGTATAGTACGAATTACAGCATATCTAGCTTTTTTTGTTTCTGATGCATAAACAATTTGGATGAAGTGAGTGAACCCAAAATTTGGCTAGTTACCACAAAGCTGTTTTGTCAAGATTTTGAATATGCCTTAAGATTTTTTTTAATAGCAACCTTCATTGAATATTAAACACTCTTTAAAAAGTAGCATTGTATGAAGGTTAGTAAACTTCCATTCAGGAAAAAAGACATACCCCAACCCTAAATTCCTGGAATTAAGTGGATGATTCTTTGAATCCTAATTCTGGCCTAGAAGAAATTTGGCTACAAGAGATTTACCACTAAACAAAATACATAAATGCTGAATATTTAGAATCTGAATAACATTTTAAAGTTTTTTTTAAATAACTTAGGGCAAAAATTCTAACTTTTGTAATTTGAACTAGATTTTATGTATATTCACTTATATAAGTTAATTTGTAAATGACTGATAAGCAAAAACAAACATATTAATTAATGTAGGCAATAATACAGTTTCAACCTTCTCCAAAGCATCTGGAGGATGCCAAGGGAAATTATCTTAAAGTTTCAAAAACTAAACAAATATAATTTCAAAACAAATATTGTTATCTAATGAAACACCAATATTGTATCTTATTCCTATTCATGTTCATACTGTCAATATTCTCTTGCTGCAGTTCAAAAGCCTGAAAACAAGGGCAATGCAATACAATTCTTAAAAAACACTGTTGAAAAAAGGTAAGATTTTGAGCACAAACTTGCAAAGACATAGGATCCACAAAATAATATATACGCAGATACAAGAATATTTTTTCCTTAGTAGTTCAGAATCACTTTCACAGTGTAGAAAAATACACTACCATTTTGAAACAGAAGATCAGAAATAAATTGTGGCAGAACACAGAAGACAAACAACTTAAGGAAAATATTTTAAAAACAATAATTAACACTCATCTCTTGAACAAAACGCTTTCAATCTGGCAGCGTCTGAGGGTTTTTTTCTAAAGTTTCAAAATAACTTTCTATCTCTCATATATGATAGCTAAGGGTATTGAGGATTGCAGTTCAAAACATCTGGAGGCCAACAGCTTAAGGAATGCTGTCTTACAATTTCACAGAAACAATAAAGGAAAGTATAACTACTTGAATACTTAAAAGTACCAATTTCACATTTATCTTCTGATTAATCTATTAATCTGATTGTGCATATCAAAGATTGAATTAAAACTACATTTAGTCATTTTCTGAAACCATTTTTAAATGGCAGGTGTCTATTTTAAGTGCAAACAAAATAAATGCACCCTAAAATAAGCTGGATATATATAGAAACTGAAGACTACCTTTCCTTCTAAATATTATCTGATCAAGTTGGGAATTCAAAGGCAATTTATATGACACAATTAAAAGATACCTATGAAGAATGATTTTCTGATTATACATTCAACAAGTCTTACAAAGACAAGTGTAACATTTTAAGATACTTTTCTCTGCAGAAATCTTACCTCAGTTCTGTTGATAGACCTTTAAAAGATTTTCGATACCATCCCACCAAGATGATCTTCAAAAGCCTGAATTAGTGTGAATTCCCCCCCCCCTTTGATGGAATACCCATGATTTGTATATTATCACATTTTTATGTTGAAATAATTTTATCACAGGTATATGCATTTCATAAAATGGTTGTTTTAGATTAATTACTGAATGTGGAATGCTGGAATTATATTATGTTCAGTTGAAATATCCTTTGCAATAGTCCTCAATTTTTTCAATCAACCTACTAGAGAAGACTATACAAGTATTAAGATAAAGCAAGTACTTTTAGAAGCTTTTCCCATTGTAATCTTGAGAATACTGAAATGTCTGATACAACTATTCCTAGAAATCACTTAAAATGGCGCCAGACAGAACCAATGATTTTGAACTTTTGTAAACCCATGGGATGTATGCAATAAGCGTTGACATTATCTTTCTTTCAGAGAAAAGGATAAAACATGGTAGCAGCCTACTCTCCATTCTTTTATGTTCATATTTCACTGGAGCTTCGTACAGTGGTTCAGTCAGCTGTGTCTCTCAATTACTTGACATTAACTATTTTAAAGCAAGTTTAAAGAGTGCAGCTTTATGAGAAACTAAATATACAAATGCATCATGCTAGCTAGGCAACTGACTCTGGTATGCCTTGTAGTTTGCATATATTTTCTCAGGATACTATATATGACAATTTTATACTGTCAAGGATAGGAATCACAACTAGTTTTTGTTTATAGATTCTAGTTGAGATTCACATGTATATACAACTGTTCAACAATATAAAAATTGGTAATTAAATTGCATCTATGTTTGTACAGCACTAGATTTAGGAATTTACATTTTACCAGCCATCCACAGAATAATTTGTTAACCCAAACCATGACAAGTTTCACTGAATTCCTATAAAGCCCAAATGCTAAGCAAACCAACACTTGAGTGTGTGTTATGTTCTCACAGCTGATTAGCAAAAAATGTGATTTAAACAAAATTCACCTCATTTGAGTTTTGACCCAGCAGTTCAGTGAACAAGGAGGAAGTCCACAGTCTTAATGGCAAAACTGACTTAATCACTAGGTTTGGGATTAAGAGCGAAGCACATTCCATTTATATGTTTTACTGGAATTTGATATGATCAATTCATGATTTAAAATCTCTAGGTTCTCCTCCAATTTGTCTGTAGACATAGTGTGCCACAGACTTTAGACTTCTGCTTCTCCCTCATTTTCTTCAAACAGAACCACTTTGCAAGTGTCTACATGTTCTAGAAAGTACACATTTTCTGTGGTGGCCACTTCTTCAGAACAGTCCGACGCTGTCAGGCCTCTGAAGCAAAGGGGGGAAAAGCTGAAACACAAGGTTCATCTGGTAAGTTTTACATTAAGCAATACAAGCTGGACAGAATAAAATGTAGCTTTTGGCTCAAAACGTCTGAGTCTTGGTGTGGAAACGAGTACGTGGTTGTCCCACCAAAGCATTCTCTGTCAGGGAAGTCTTGACTGGGGAGTATGTTTTGTTTACCTATCAGGTGTAAATTTCCAGGCACTCAGTTCATTTTGGGCTTGTTCCAGTTTGTCTTTAGTCTGTTCCAGTTCACCTTTCATTTTTAGGAAAAACAAGTTGATGGCTGGGTCCACCATTGTTGATCTCAGTTGAGCAACACTTGGTTGCTGGACTTGCTTGAGGTACTGTATCTGATTCTGCATGAAGGAAATAAATATTAAGTCAATATATACTATCATTGGTCTACACATTCTGAAAAATAACCCTTTCTTTTTATTATTATTAGAAAATAAAAATGAACTCTGAAATTACTGTACGTGACAGGATTTATATAGGCACTATAAACACCTAACAATTCATACAACCTTGCATGTACTAACCACAAATGTAAGAATAAATAAATAAATATTAACAACATTTAAACAATTTTTCAACTGAGCAATTTACAGTCTTTTATGAAGTTTAATTTTTAGTGGTGGCAATATCTCATAACCTGAAAAACCTAATTCTTACATATTGCAAGGAAAGAAATGTAAGCTTTTAGTGGGGCAAAATAAATACTATTGTAATGGTGAATTCCAATTACACTTATTCCAGTATACAATATTTATTATTCAGTAAGCTATTACAGTGAAACATACTAATACAATAAATTTTGTCCTCAAAAATCATAAATTCTCAACATTAGGGTTGCTGAGGATTAGAAACTCAAGAGAATTAAACATAGTAAGAAACAAACGCAAGAAACACCAGAGGATTTAATAATCATTTGTCCAGTTTTGGGACTATCCAAATAAGCTACAGGGTTGCAAGTGGTATCACTGAAAAGTTGGTGACATCGAAAAGGACCAGAGTAACTTTTTCAGCTTTTTCTGGATTTGAGGACAGGAGTTTATGGGAAGCCTCTTCAGGAAAACTATTCCATTTCCATTCTTAAAAATTATCCAACTCTTTCCAAAAGAAGTGTGCTGCTAAAATTCAGTGGTAAAATTTTAGCAATGCTGAGGGGACACACATCTAGGAAGTGTCACACTCCATTTTCCACCATTATTTTTGAGAAAACACACACTACAAATTGGTCATTTTGCTGCTGAATTTCAATGTTAGTTTTGAGATGCTAGAGAGCAACAATTAAGATATAAGAGACACAGACCACAACCTACCAGAGCATTAAGCAATCAGTAGGGTTTTATTCTAACCAACTAAAACCATCAAGAACTTTGATTTAAACATACGAGATTTCAGATAATTCTATAAACCAAAGTGAGCTATATTCATCTAGTATGCTACAGTTGCAACAAAAATGTGAATGCTTTACAAGCGTGTACTGAATACAAGTTTTGTACGCATCTATTGTGAAAATGTGAAAGGATGCTCAACAAACATATGAAATGCAGTCTATTATGTAATATTATAATAGATCATGGATTATAATGGATTAGTGGACTGGCAACAGTAATAAACTACAGCGTTCACTAGAAGACCAATCAATGGTATGGTTAATTCTACAAGAATCATTGGCAACAAATCTTCATGTTAGCACTATCATGGAATCCAAAAGCTATTCCAGTAGTAATGTAGTTGGGAGTAACCTCAAGGACTTTGAAACAGAGATTCAGGCTGCACACAATCACATTACCATCTCAAACAAAAAGGAAAAGCAAGCTTTAGTTCTAGATTTATATGAACATTACAACAGAATTGTGTAATGCAAATTAGTGGTATTTATTTATATGTTCTCTAATGTTAGTGATCAATGTAGTGGAACTCTATATTGAATGTTTGTAATCTTTGTGTCATTTACATTAAGGGTTGCTATTGAAGTATGGTAGCTCACAACTCTTTCAAAATTAGTAATATGTCAACATATTTGTATCATTAGAACACGCTTTTGATAAGAAAAAATTCAACCATGCTAAACAGTAGGAATTAGCATAACAAATGAATAGAATTATGTTTAAAGCATTCAAAGCCAAATCAATAGATTTCATCAACTGACAGTTTCAAATGATCTGATTAATTTCACTTACAGTACACTCTTGCATTTCTTGTTCTTTAGTTGCTAGTCGCATCACCAAGATATTTTCCCTTCGAGCAGATTCTTGTTGTTGCTGCTTCAGTTTTTCTTCAGATTCTCTCAATCCAGTTACATCATTGGCTAGTGTAAAAGGGAAGAAATTACAAGGTTTATAATCGGAAACCTTCAAAATAATAAGATAAATATAAATAAGATTAAAATGATATCTAAAAACAAATACAAAATAATGTGAATCATAAATACATTCCCTTTTGGAAGCAAATGTAAGAAAGAAAGATAAATAGCTTCTATGAGAACACAAGTAACACCACAACAAAGTTCACTCTATTATTATTTTCTACTGGCCTTTTAACAGTTCACAAATGAACAGACGATAATAATAATGGCATGACAGTATATCATACAAGCAAGCTACATGACTGTAATAATCCTACTTTTCAGTCCTAGTGTCATAAAATCATCTGCAAAATTGTGATGGTAATTTTTTAAAGCCAGGGGGAAAAGCATTTTCTTGTTTTAAAGGGAGCTACAAATAAAATATACAAGGCCCTTATTGACAGGGATATAACTGTAACTGGTTTCTGTATCTGAATTCAAGTTGTACATTAACACATATGGATCCTTTTATGTCCAGCCTATCCAAACCATGGTCCTCTATAGCTAGTAATTGGCCCCACAAGACCATCAACTTTTAACATTAATATGTATGTTTATATACATTAACTATGTATTTCATATGTGGTCCAGGACAATTCCTCTTCACTCAGTGCAGCCCAGGGAAAGCAAAAAAAATTGGACATGCCTGTTGTATGAGAATGTGAAGAGCTACAAACTATAAACTGCTCATTTGCACCTACTGATATCAGTTTTACATCAAGCACAAAAGCATTAAAAATAACAATATTATTCTACTTATAATAGCAATAGCACTGTATTTATATACCACATATCAGAGCATTTCCAGCCCTCTGCCCAGCCCAGTTTACAGAATCAACATATATTGCCTCCAACAATATGTTGGGTTCTCATTTTACCTACCTTGGAAGGATGGAAAGCTGATTCAAACTTGAGCTGGTGAGATTTGAACTTGCCTTAACTGCAAGCAGCTACAGCTAAATACAGCACTCTAAGTACTGTGCTCTACTCACTGCGCCACCGAGGCTCAGTACTTGCATTTTACTTTGAATTTTGTCAACAGATTTATATTAAGAAAAAGAAAGCAACTTTCTTTGGTACAGAAAATAGTAATTTGTCAAACTCTAGAGGCATTGCATGGCTACGAACACGGCTATCAGTCCCTAATTATTGTTTCCAGTATTAATCTCAGGGCACAGGTGAAGCCAATGTTTTCTCCCTAGAGGGATAGTTCTGGGACAAGGATGAGTAACTTAAAAATAACCTAAACTCAAATCCCAAAGATATAGCACAACTTAACAAGCTCATTATTCTATGAAGGTTTCTTGTTGAATGTTGTTAAATCAGAAGTAAACAAGCTTGACTATTCAAAGGAAGAAAACATAAACCTAAAGTCTGTTGATGCCCTACAGATTATTTAATAATTATATTATCTTATTTATTATTAACGTACTAAGTTTGTCTATACAAGAATAATATATCACTGCTCGTGTCCAATAAAAAATATATAGGAGCCAAGTAGTAATATAAAAGTTGCCCCACATCAATTTCAGAATAAGAAAGTGAAATATAAATCAGGTTTAATGAAAATACATGTATTACAACACATTTAAAATGTAAGCAGTGCTTTCATGGATACATATAAGGAAATGAGTATCCCAAAAAAGCTTTAACTAAAAAAATAATGAAATGTAATTGTTATGCTACGTGTAACACAGTGTTTCACTTAACAATTATAGCAAAACAGGTGGTAAAATCAGACCAGTTATGTGAACTACCATTTACACATCTATCACATGTCAACTGAGAAAAATTTTATGCCAATATCTGAAATTGACAAAGCCCTGCTCCAATAAATGTAGAGAGTAACATGATTTGTGTTTTGTTTTTTACACATACTTGTGAACTGAATAATATTACAGAAAAAAATTAAGGAAAGCCTTCCATTTCATATCATAAATTATTGATTCAGACATAATGTAT
>JANHFQ010005769.1:42170-54488 GCA_032468035.1 Aparallactus werneri | reverse complement strand
CTAAATTGAAAATTGGCTGATAAGAACAAGAGTATGGGTGAGGTAGGATCATCAGATAGAGTAAGGTAGAGGCTACCTGGTAAATTTTACAACTTGAAAAACTGTAGATTGTTTTAAAAAAGAGAAAAAAGGGACAGCCAGGAAGCACAACATTGGAAAATCCTATAAAGAGGACATCATATTCTTGCTCATCATTTAAATGTATGCTGGCTCTTCCTTTGCGTTGGATCTAAAAATGTTGAGAAGAAAAAGTAGACTAACAGATTTTAATTGGGGAAGGGAAGAGCCTTTAGTGTCTAAAAGCTATCCTGCCCAATTTATTAGAGCAACTGATGGAGTAAAGTCGTCTGGAAACAATGTACTATCATCTGCTAACGTCTAAATATTTGATCATATTTCTCATTTTTATGCTCTTCTAAGATACAAATACAAGATCCAAGAAAGTCCTAATCTGGCTTTTAAAGACAAGACTGTATTTTTGTTTCTATTAAAAACTTTCTATAAAAGTAAATATAAATAGGGCAGATTCCTTCCCTTGATGAGACCAGCAGCATTTTTGTCAAAGTGTCCTAGGTCATGTTTTGTATTGTTAGAAGAGGGAAAACACCACTGAAACAGTTAAATATTGGTGTAAGTTGTACCCAGAGAACCAGCTTGGTGTAGTGCTTACGACATCAGGCTACAAATTGGAGGACCACGAATTCTAGTCTGGCCTAGGACCAAAATCATCTGGATGACCTTGGGCCAATCACTTTCTCTCATACAAACCATTTCTGAAAAACCTTGCCAAGAAAACTGCAGGGACTTGTCCAAACAATATCCCATTGTTGAATCTAATTGATGGAAGGGAGGGTCATCAATTCATGTTCCTTAAAAATGGTTAATTGTGCTGTGGCTTAGAAGGACACAAACATGAATCCTTAAAAATGTCTGTGGCCAGATTTACATTTTTTCACAATATTTATGGCAGCAATTTTCAAACCTGAAAATAAAATAAAATACGTTTCATTGGCTACTGTTTGTAAGATATATCTTTGTGAGCTTTAATATTCTTTAAAATTATGTACTTTTAGATGGATATAAAAAAAACTCAGACAATTCCTGAAGCTTACCTGGACTCTAAACACTTCTCATCATTTTTCAAAGAAACTGCTTTTCTAATTGTTCAAGGTAAGAACCAAGATATTCAAACCAACCTGTCTGCTTCTTCATAATAATTGGTCTGGGGAATCATCACCTTGTAAGTTCTTTCTAATTTATCATTTCTATCAGAGTAAATAACATGGTGAACTTTGGAATTAATTTCTTGCTATTTTAGTGTTATGGGGGAGTTGTTCTCGTGGTTTCTTTTCCCACCACAAGTAATAAGTTATTCTTTGGAATTCAAATCTCTGAGAGATTTCTGAATAATCTTCCATCACCAAATAGTTGAAATAAGTCTTTAATTAGCTTTCTTTATCCAGAATTTTCAAAAGGCCAAGAAAATCTTGCAGTTACTACCCTTAGTCCTGTGAGATGGGCCAATAATCACTGAAGAGCAATTTAATAATTATGTGCAAAACTAGTACTTTTGATGCACCTTTAAAGCTCCTTTCCAAAACAACATAGACCCAGACCTTGAAAGAATGAAACACTGCTGCCATATTGCTTTACCTTACCTCTGAGCAATTTCAATCAGCAATATTATTTCTCCCCCCCCCCCGAAATTCTTCTTCATAATAAGAGCCGTAAGTGGCTCAGTGAGATAAGTGCTCAAATTTGTGTTTGCGCTTCACTAACAGCTGCCTATAATTAAGGCAAGTTCAAATCTCACTAGGCTTAAGGTTGACTCAGCCTTCCATCCTGAGGTAGGTAAAATGAGGACCCAAAATGCAGCCACCCAGAGTTCTTCGGGAGTTGGGCAGCATAAAAATGTGAATAATTTTTTTTTAATTAACAAAAAGGTATGTATAGTTTAATACCTAGGAACACCTTTAGCAGCTACCGGGAACCTACACCAAGTCCTTATTTCAAATTGTAGTCTGCTTTCAAAAATAATCCTTTCTTTTGGTGGATTTGCACATTATCTTAAGTCAAAAACAAATTACCTAATTATCTTATGTGTGAGTCAAGGCAAAGGCAATATTGTTTGAACAGGTTTACTTTCTTTAATAATTTTTATATTTTCTGTTTTTTTCATCTGGCTATTTTGATTACTTTTTAAAATACATGCATACCCACCACACTATTCATTTTCAGGGGATAAGCAACATTATGCAAAATTTAGAAAAGGAGTTAAGAAAATAAATGTAAAATAAAGACATAACTGAAAATCAAAAGATAAATATAACGTACAACAAAATTTGCCTTATCTCCCCATACTTTTCTATTCTTGCAAACTACAGTTAATAGATTTCAATGGCTCAGTGGAATTGTTAACTGCTTTTAATCTATTAGGGCAGAAGATGGGGCAAGGCCAATTCTATAACCAGGGGTCTCCAATTCCCGGACTGCTCCATGGCCTGTCAGGAACCGGGCCGCACAGCTGGAAGCAAGCGGTGAGCAAGCAAAACAGAAACCACCCCTGCCCAAGGCCATTGTCTTCCACAAAACTTTTCCCTAGTGCCAAAAAAGTTGGGGATGCTGTTATAAACAACTGGCTCATGGTCACTAAATTGAATTGAGATCTTTTTCATGCTTATTTAGCCCAACCCAAATATATACAGTATTACATGCACATAATTGTTCTTTTAAACTAATTTCAGATATGCAAAGAAAAAAAGATTCGTACACCTGAATTAAATCGCTTGTTTTGACCGAGTACAATGTGCAAATCTGACCATTGTGCTTTCCAAATTATCATGCATGAATTAAATCATTGTGTTATGTGAATTAATAAAAACAATAGTCTAGTGGAATATGTGGACCCTATATCCATTACATGGGTAAAGATGTGATTGAATAATGCTTCTGTCCTGATGACTTTGTGGACACTTCCACATAGTGTTCTTTAGCAAATAGCAAGTAGCTTGTCACTACCTTCTTCCAAGTTGTCTTTTTCAAAGTCTTCATCTAGCAATAGCTCTTAGCTATCCTGACAGTCTTCAATTCAAATATTAACCAGAATTATGCAGCACTTCAGATTTGATTTAGAAGAGATGCAAAATATGCTTGCTTTCAGACCTGTACTTCAAGAGCGTCTCTTCAGCAATTGTACAAACTCTTAAAACATAGCTGCTGTAACAAATTGCAGAAAGATCCTAATTTGTGAAACCACATTTCAATGAATCCTATGAATACTGATTTTTTAAAAGAGATTAGCCAAAAATGGCTAGGGGCCACTTATGATCAATAGTAGAGGTTTGGATCAAACTGTAGATAATTCTTGCTAATGACTATCTGTTCAGCAACCATTCATAATTATGATAATGCTGAGCAAAGGGACTTATGAGCTATACCTGATATTATGGTCATTATAGAATCCCTGTGGTCACAGGACTGCAATCTGGGCTCTTCACAACCCATTCATTCACAACTGGTTGCCAAGCACCTCACAACTATTTGCAAACTTCTGTGATAGCTTCCCCAGAAAGTCAACAGGGAAGCTGGCAGGGAAAGTCACTACTGCCTGCTAAAAGAACTCCTTCTGGTTTCTTGGGCAGGCTAAAAAAGGTCTACCCTGAGATCCAAACAGGGTTTTAGCACAGAGCATTTGTAGTATGGCACATTTGCAGGCAGACCCCAGAAATCAGAGGATGTTCTCATCTTTGGGAGTTGGCAAACATCTTTCTCAACCAATCCCTTTGAGAGCGAAAAAGGGCTACCTACCATACAAGATTCAGACCCATCTGGGGAAAACCCCTCTGGCGGGCAGCTCTTTGAGAGATAAAAGAGTTGTCAGGAGGAGAATTTTGACATGGTCTGGCCAGAGTTCCCCCAGCAGGCAGCTGTTTTCAGTGAAAATACTGCCCACTGGAAGATTTTGAACCCATATGAGGTAATCTCCCTCCAGAAGGCAGCTCTTTCTTTCCACCCAGGAGATCACTCAATGACCACAACCAGGAGTACTATCATTGAGCAAAACAGCCACATGACATCTCGCTTAACTCCACTTCACTCAATTTATTTATTTTAGGAAATTTATATTGCCGCCTATTCACACATGGCAATTCAAGACGGCTTACAGGAATCTTTGATCAATTATTATGGTTTCAATTGTGACCATAAGTCAAGGACTGCCTATAAATAATGGGATGTTTACTTTTCATTTTTTCTGAAATTCGTTCTGAATCTCAATAAATCACGAACTACAAAATTTGGTATTTTAAGTGTTTAATTCTAAATGTCTGATTTAAACTTTTTAATATTTTCATATGTAAAAATAATTCTTTATTGGTCATTTTTATCCAATAAAGTATTGTGAAGATTCAAATTATTCTGTGTAAGATATGAGAAATGAATTTTTGTTATTATGAAATAGAACATTATTTTACCTTAAGATCAATTCTTCTCTAGGTAGAACTTTGAAGTCTGTTTCACTGAGACGGGCCTGCACAAAAATAATTTCATTGAATTATTTCATCTAGCATTGACAAGGAAAAGTAATAGTAGAATACATGTTTCCAGATTACCTTCTTTGGAAGTGGCTCTTCATTAGTCATTGTGAATTCTGTATAAGAAATAACACTATTATTATTCCACCCTCTTACAAGTGTAAGTTCCAATCAGTTTGAGTATATGTAGTACATTTTCATAATAGCTTTGGAAAATAGTAAAAACTTTAATTTTAACAATTTATGTTTACACATTATAATTCTTGAGAAATGTTATCAGTTAAGTCCTATTGAACTATATATTATAAAAATACATTCCTCAATTTGTGGATAATTAAGACATTTCTTTTCAACAATAATGAACATTTAAATTCTTTCTGAGAATGTATGAATATATATGAAAGCTCACTACTGCTTGTGTAGTAGATTCATCCAGTTACAGAGAATTAAATTTATGTTTTTTGCCATTTCAGGAAGTAATCAACCCAGAATCACATTTGACTTTCAAATATTACTACTTTTCTGCATTACATAGGTAATTCAAAACTAACATTTTCCATAATTAGTAGAAAGCTGTCTCTATTGTTTATAAGATGGGCAAATATGTTTTAAATAAATATATAGTAGAGAAAATGTTTTGCTTAAAGTTTTAGAACACTGATAGGTGTAATGATCAGCATCAGACCAGAACTCTAAAACTTTAGTTTTACCAAATGAGGCAGTCACTATTTTTCAGGCTGATCTATTTCACAGCACCAGTGCAGAATGGCAACAAGCATGCAGCAATTAACAATGCTGTTATTTTATATGCCATATAAACCCAATCTGAGGACCCTATAATGCTTTACTTAAATTATCAAGAGAAGATAATTTAATAATCTTTTTTAAAAACATAAATTCCAAAATACAAAAACACCCCTAAGCACAATTTTATATATGGAACCTTATAAGAAAGCATTAAGTACCTCTGTAAGAGAAGTCTCAATTCCTGGACAGATCAGTGTAGTGTTTTTTGGCAACACTACAGAACTGGCTTACTTTCTCACAGGATGTTTTGACTTTACTCTCTTGTAGTTTTCCATACAATTACTGAGTTCTATTTTAAGGGTTCCCCCCCCCTTAAGGATTAGCCACAGTTCCCTTTTTTACCCTACCATAAAATTTGATTAACCCAGACTTTCTATAATTTGTTTCAAACTAATTAAATAACAAACTACTTTGTGTAAATCTGTTTATATTCATTAGCTTTATTGAACTTTTCTTTTTTCTACTGCAAATAAATATTATCCATTTTTATATTAGATGACTTCTAATTCTACAATAATTATCTTGTTTGAATGTTAAGATGCATTTGGAACAGATTTGGGGACTTTAGAAATTGAGATATTGTTCTGCATACAGCCTTCATCTCTTGTGTACAATCTTAAAATGTAATAACATGATCTGACCCTTTTTTGGTCATATAAACCTGGCTATATCATCTTAACAAATGCAAATCTTGCCCTTAGTACATTGTGATTTGTAGTCTGGGCAGAGGCATCACCAACTTAACTGTACAGGTGAACAGCTTGGTCAATACAATAACTGACTTTCTACATGGGGCATGCAACTAATTTTTACATGGGCAGTTTATTCAAAGCCAACTGGGTCCCCATTGTATGTAACATATTCATTGCAATCTACCACATCAACGATGATAGTTCTTTCTAAGCAACCTGTAGAATGAACAAAAATATTCTGTGTCTGATCTGCCTTTTCCAATTTGGGTCTTCTGCAAGTGCATTGGGCTACAATTCCCATTTTTACCAATTACTGGATAAGCTGAAACAGATGATTTATAATTTAACACAGCAGGAGGAAGGGATCATTTTGAAGAGTCATTTGTTATGTGGAAAATAACCAATCACATTTTAGATTGTATACTTTTGTCTGCACAGTGGCAAAACTGCCAAGTAAAGTACCAATAGTTCAGCAGAGCATGTAAAAATAATGAAATCTACAGTCAGTTTAAGGTTTTAAGAGTAAATCAAACTAGGTTTTCTGCCAGAATCACGGTTAACTTCCTAATAAAGTATAACAACATAAACGATCCTATTTTTTATTGAAAAGAATAGTTAAGACATAAAATATTGACAAACGTAAAACCATTTTTGCAAGATAAGGTCTTAAAAACACAAGCATGCGATGAGCAGTCCAATTCAACCCATTTCTTCTGAATACTTAAGACACTCCCGTGCATGAATTTCCAGACTTTTATCATTTTTAGATGAACACGCAGATACGTGACTTTGTATCTATACTTCCAAACTTCTCAGACAGACTATAATTTTTTTTAAAACCCGCCCGTTTCGAACTGTTCTGCAAGCGAAGAATATAAGATCCTCGTCGCTTTAGGGCCTCGTCGCTTTAGGGCCGTCTTCTAGGTAAACAAATCAGGATCTTCCCGAAAATAAAGGTCGCCTGTCTAAAATGGGCCTTCGGGAGGATCACAGCAAACGCGGGCAGGGGCGAGCGAGCGACAAGCAAGAAGATGCCACAGGCGTGGCGACGTCGGACCCCGCGAAAAGTTGCTGCCAGGGGCTCGGGGCCCCGGTCCCCCGATGCACACTGGGCGGCCTTCGCAATCTCTTCTTCGTTCTTTCCGGCGGTCTCTCGTTAAGGGTGGAGGCGGCGGCGGCGGCTCGCGCGGGAAGAGGAGGAGTAGGCCATCACTCACCTCCCGCCAATGGCAGCGCCGCCAAGGCGTCGTGTCCAGATCGCTCCAGATACTTCCAAGGACGGTCTCACCTGTCGCATTGATAAACTTAGAACCACCGCCCTGAAACGGTCACCACCGCCGCCACATTCCGCTTCCCGCCCGCTCTTTATTCGCTGGTTCGCTGCGCTACAAAATGGCGCCCGAGAGGGAAATGAGAAAAGCCGCCTCGCCCCTTCCTTCACTCCCGTTTCGTCTCAGCCAGAAGGCAGCGCCGCCGCAGCGCGGAGCCAACCGCTGCCACTCAATTCCCCGCCCCCTCCCCCGCCCGACTGCCAGCACCCACGCGCCCCATCCCTCCCTCCCTCGCGCCTCTTCTTCACTTACCGGCCCAGGCAGCCAGCAACTGACTCCGCGGCAGCCGCTGCGGCGCTCGCTTATCGCCGGGACTATACTTCTCCGCCGCTTCTTTCGTTCCCCCCCCCGCAGCGCGCGGACTGTGTTTCCTTCTGTTGCTTTCTATGAGGACAAAACAACCGTTGCGCGGGAAAAGGGACAGAATAATTAATATTTTCCAGGAGGGGGAGGGGTAAAGAGGTGCGAAACTGTCAAGTCGGTCGACTCCGTCTGTCAGGATGCGCAGTTGCAAAGCATGATGGGTAGGAAGGGGGGGTCGGCGGAAGGATTCGAAATCGTACTATATAACCACCTGCAAGAGTGAGGCTGCTTTGGCGGAAGGAGACCTGACACAGAATAAAAATAAAGAGCGTCGAATCTTCATTTGTGTTATTTATAAAATAAATAAAGAAAATAAAATGATTCAAGGATTGTGGCTCGGCTCTCCTAGGCCCAGTTCAATATTGCGCAGAATGCAGAACTATCTAAAATAGTTATCTGGCATTGACGTAAAGGTTACTTTTGCCTGCGTAGGAGGGATCCTTTTTACAAGATTATCGATTTGTTTGTTATTGAGAGTTGTGCATGTTTTTGTCGTTCTGAAACAGCCGGAAAACTAGCAATGAAATGTTTCAGGAATCACCAACTTGTTCGTAAGAATCAATACTAACAAAATATTTTTCTACACGATATGTTGGCACAAGTAGTTTGAGTAACATTGAAGAACTGCGAATAACTGGGCTTATAAAAGAAACAATGTTTCTCAAACACTGACAGCTAGGTTGTACAATGTAGTAAGCCAAGGGGTTTTGACAACTTGTAGAAAGGGTCGTAATTGTTGTTTTTAAGCTGATGAAATTGTGTAAGCAAAGCAGCCCTGTTTTTCAAGTTTCTGTTTTTCTGGAGAAGCCTGCAGCACCTGTTGGGAGCAAAGTTTGAATATTTTTTATAATTTTACATGCAAGAAGCCCCTTGCAGTATGCCATGTGATTCACATTATGACTTCTTACAGAAGAAATAGTCCAAATAATTCTGTTTTATAAAATTAGGGGTCCCAGTATATTTTCAGTGTGGTCAATACAGAAATACCCCAAATCCTATTGATCTAAATTAAAAATCTCAAGTAGGGCTAGGCTGATGTAAAGTACAAAAATCTAGACAATCACTAATTAGCAGTAAAGAGATTTTCACTGTCAACTAATGATTGTCCAGATTGTCCAGATTTTCATATTCTAGATGCAGTAACTGGTTGCCACCTGATAATAGTACAAGACTAGCATTGCTTTTGATTTAAATGAATAAAACAAAATTGTACCTGATTGTGTTTTTAATTTGCCCTGAGCCTCCAGAGAAGGGCGGTATATAAATTAAACAAATAATAAATAAATAAATAAATAAATAAATAAATAAATAAATAAATAAATAAATAAAATGGAGTCTGTATTGCTTCTAAAAAATGCTGTAATAGGAAAAGTTTTTCAACAGGTATAAATGTCAAACCACAAGCAAGCAAGGTGTCAACAGTGAGAGTTCAACAGGAAAGAGGGAGGGGGTCTCGGGTGCTTACAAGATGCGATGCAGGACTTGCAGTTTGACTTCTGGTGACACCGGGAGCAGATTTGTGAGCTCCGCAGGTCTGCCCCAGGTCTGCCAGCCTGAGGGTTCCAGGAGGAACCTAGGACACGCTGTAGAGGTGACCGAGCGAAAGGGGTTTGCCAGATGAGTAGAGGGGAGCTGCTTCTCCCCTCCTTGCCATGGTCGTATCCTTGCAGCCGGCAGCCGATCCAGAGGGGCATTACGAGCCATCTCAAAGTAGGGACCACTCCAAGAAACAAGATTTGTGCTGGTGGCAGTTTGAAGCCAAGTGGACATTTGTGACAGGTGAGGTGATTTTTGCATTTTAAAAGTTTAATCCCCGATCCACATGAGCCCATAAAGAACTTTGTTACTGTATATCGGAATAGTGACGTTTGAAGATACAACTTTCAAATAAAAGAACATCTATTCGGATAGTTCTTGTGATTTAAAATTGAATAAATGGAAGTACCAGAACTCAGCGGTACTATCAAAATGTTAACTGAGTGATATTTGAGGACTTGGATTTTAAAATAGAATTTGGAGAGAGACTGTGCCCTAAAGTCGAATAGCCATTCTATGAGCTAGGAGGTAAAGATGGTGGGAAAAGGGGCTATCTCTCCTTCTCAGGACTGGAAAGAGAACTGTGATGAGAGCCTTGCTGAGATTGTGGATGGGATATTGGATTTGGGACATAAGATTTTAACAATTTTGGACAAGCAACTCTCTGAAGGTTTTTTTTGAACCATTTTATGATCCGGTTGAGCAACGTGAGGATGATGAGGTTGGATATAATACACTGAGGACAGATTGTTTAGCAACTGAAAATTTAAAGATTTCTGACCAACGAAAAGGGAAAAATCGAGATGGGACACAAAAATTGGTGTTTAAAAAAAGAGAAAGAATGTTTGGAAAAGGAGAAGGGGAAAAACTACAATTGGGAAGAATGTGAGCATTATTAAAAGATGGTGAAGAGCTTCGACAGAGAAGGAGGGGCAAAGACATTAAAGAAGATGGAGAAAGCGGAAACGGAGCAAGAAGAAAGTCTGGGAAAAAGAAAGAGACTAAAGAAAAAATTATATATCTAAATGAATGTTCACGGATGACGGGCCCAACTGCTCAAATGCGCATGTGCAAAGCAGCTGGACCAATGGGAATTCTCCCTTCTGTAGCATCATCATTCTCCGGGTAGAGTCTCCCTTGACTTCCCCCACAAGAGAGCTCTACTGCACATGCTCAGAGATTTTACCCGGAACAGCTGATTGCTGCCATTAATCGCCTGCTTCACACATCTTGCCTTGCCCTGGAGTCAGCGCCACAATAACCTTGCCCCACACAGCTGATTGCCACCCAGCCCCACAATGATCTTGCCCCCGGAGCCACCACCAAGATGGAAGGGAAGTGAGGGAAGCAGCAAGGAAGGAGGGAGGGAGAAAGGAAGGAAGGAAGAACGAAGGAAGCAAGATGGAGGGGAAGGAGGAAGGGAGAGAGAGAAGACAGGAGAAGTGAAGGAGGAAGGAAGGATGATGGGAAGGAACATGGAGATAGGGAGGGAGGAGGAATGAAGGAAGATGGAGCAGAAGAGATTTGAGGAAGGAAGGAGGGAGGGTGCGAGGAGTGATGGAAGAAGGGGAAAGAAAAGGAAGAGGGAGGACTTTGCCACGCCTCACCATAAGCAAAGGGAAGGAGGGAGGGAAGGAGAAGAGAGTGTAGTGTGTAGTGCAGTAGCTGCCACTCTTGGATTTGCAATTCTTTCCAGAATTGGGGGTTTACCTGTACTTAATAAAAGGAGAAGACATGATGAGGGCTAATAGCAGCCATATTATTTGGGATTAGCCTGAAATATTAGTTATGGTGTTATACATAGAGGGGAACACTAGACTAATGATTGTAAGAATAACACTAAATAGGTGAAATTCATTTTGATTTGTAAATGAGGCGCTTCCTGTTTTTTAGTGGAGTTAATATAATAATGAATTTAATAAGAGATATTAATTTTAATAAGGGTTATTAATTTTCTGTGTGCATTATTATTTTCTGTTTTATTAGAATGAATTGGTGGGATTTTTAATTTTTAGGCCTGTGTATAAGGTATTCTTTATATTATGTAAAATAAAGAAATAAAGGAAGCACCGGTGGGAAGGGTGCAGAAAGGCATGCCGGTGAGAGGGACATGCCAAAAAGATAAATACAAATGTGAAAATTTAGGACAATTTTGACAAATAGAGATGTTGATACAATAATAAAACATTGGTAATAATTTCAACTGAATTATTGGGGAAATTGCCTGTTATGAGATAAGTGAAAATGAATTAATTTTGGAGATTAACATGAAAATTTTCAAAGGATTAATATACTTATTAACTAATATATTATTGTTAAACTTTATGATGAGATTGTAATCCAAATCAACTCTGCTCAGATAAAAGATGTATTTTTTATTTGAAAAATCAATAAAACTTATTTTAAAAAAAGAGACAGTGATGGCTAGCCTAGTTCCAAACCAGTTGAGAATCCTTACATGGTTTGTTGCAGGACTGTGCAAAACATTTCAAAATCATGTTTTGAAGAAAGAAAGAAAGCTAACATTTCACACGCCCAACCACAGTCTCTCTGCAGGGAAGATGGGCAGCATCAACATTTTAATAAAGTAAAATAATATTAATAACTTGCTTTCAGGTTGAGAAACAGCGCTGTGACCTTTCGCGGGAACTCGAAGAACTTACCGACAGACTTGAAGAAGCCGGAGGAGCCACCACGGCACAGGTAAACGCGGCGCTCACGTTGGAAGATCACATGGGAGCCATTGCCAGGGGAGCCTTCGCACAGGTTCGCCTGGTGTGACAATTGTGCCCCTATCTGGACCGGGATGCCCTCCGGACAGTCACTCATGCGTTGGTGACCTCTCGCCTGGACTACTGCAATGCGCTCTATATGGGGCTGCCATTCGGAGGCTCCAGCTGGTGCAAAATGCGGCCGTGCGAGCAGTGATGGGAGTCTCCCGATACTCCCATGTAGCGCCTCTGCTCCGCGAGCTGCATTAGTTACCGGTTGCCCTCCGGGTGAGATTCAAGGTGCTGGTATTAACCTATAAAGCCCTTAATGGCCTGGGTCCGGTTT